>JAPDSC010135508.1:19601-41989 GCA_026290005.1 Latrodectus geometricus | reverse complement strand
TATATATATATATATATATATATATATATATATATATATATATATGAGTCATAAAGAATGATATATAGACATGAGTCATAAAGAATTATGGACATTTTGAATCACCATGTTAAATTATAGTTTGCAATATGAGAACAAAAGTTTTAAAATGCGCTTTTGTTAGTTTAAGTGGACATATTGCATTATTTTAATTAGTTAATGTATACATTTATATTTTAGGGTTGTTTTAATATGAAATATTCGATTAATGAACATTTGCCATATTATTTTTTTTTCAAATTTTTTTCCAATAAGTATTTAACAAATGACTAAATTTAAAAGTAATCAACGGTGGTATAATTTTTTCCAATTATTAAATATGAAATTAATCAAAAAAATTACCTCAATTTTAAAGTCATTTAAAAATAGGTTTAAAACAATTTTTTGTAAGCTTAAAATTTAATTAACTACATGTATTATTTTTGTTATTATTCGTATTGCTTTCGAGCGGTTGTTATGGTAATAGTGGCCCATTCTCTTGTTCGCATTGGTATATTTAATTCAATATATATATATATATATATATATATATATATATATATTCCTTTATGATAACTTATAGTCTACTTGTATATTTTTACACAACTTAAATTTTTTAATTTCCTAATTTTTAAACATTTAATGGAAAAACTGATCAATAATAGCCTGCTTAATGTAATTAAAGTAAAGGTTTAGGATTTAATGATTAAACAAAAAAATCCTCAAATGTCTTTTTTGAGAACGATGTCTAAATAAATTGACCGGACACCACAGTTTATCGTTCTCGTTACCAAAAAGTGATGAGTTCGAATCCCGGCTTAGCCAAAGATCCGTCGTGTTCACTAAGGGTGGTCTGGGGCATGTAAAATCTGTCGGGTCGCAATGTCCTCCATGCTCCCATTCCAAATTAATACCTTTGAGGGTGGTTGAAGCCAGGCTTTAGGTCTTCTCTGGTTTCAATCTCTAAATTGGAAGATTCAGATGGTGCTGCCATCTACGAGCCAAAAGTCTTACTTCCAACTTCATTTGAGGGTGCTCTATTCAAAAAAACAGAAGACGCTCTCTCTTTGACTTCATTCGCCTATTCTCTGACGGGTGGGCTTGGCGTCGCCAAGAATCATCAGAAAAAAACAACAAAAGAAAAAAACACGTGTTTTAAAAGAAAAAAAAAAGAGAAAAGTACAGCGATCACGGAGAAGAGAAAAAAAGTGTGAGAAGAGGATTGAAGACTTGTATTTGCTGATAGCCGCGATTTATATTTCTCCGATACGCGCGCGATACGTATCTTTTCTGTATTCCTCTCAAAAGAAGAATGAGATCTACAAGTTTCGCGTTCTTGAAGTGAAAAGAGTTCCGAGTAAAATGTCACACCATTACGTAAGAAATTTTACAAGGATTTAATTACGTTCCGAATTAATTAGAAAAGCTCTCTTTAAAGCTCTGAAATTAAACTTAATTTTTATTTTACTGATTATAGACGAACAATTTGACATTAATTTCATTTCATTCCGTGCAGTTCAATTCATTCTCGATCAATTTTTCGGTGTAAAAACACAATAAAACAATATTCATGTGAATAAGGCTTTTTGTTGGTCATAAATCAATTATTCCTATTGATTCCTGAACGAAAATAGTACTAAAAATGTGTTTTCGAGATTAAATCCTTAAGGATGACTGAACCGTAATTCAAAGATGTCTTCCATATCTGTTCCTTTTATTAGAACCTATTTTTTAGTTGAAGGTGAAATTTATCCCGAAAACATAAATGCATTTCTCAAAAGTTCTCATATATCAAAAAATATCATTTTGTCCATGGGAAGTTTTTTTCTGTACTTCTATAACTACAAAAGTCTTTTATCTTGAAGATTTTGATAAATGTAGAAACACTATAGCAATGATTTTTATCACATTCAATGTTTATGTTTCTACCGAAAAATATTTCATAAGTTGTGTAAACAATAAGCTTTAGAAAGTCTAGGGTTAGTAAACCAGAGAAAGTATAAAAAATTCCAATATTTATTTCCTGTCAGAAAATAGGAAAAAAATTATCTATTATAGCTAGTACATACAATACATTATTATTAAGAAACAATTTTATATTTTTTTCAATATTCGCTGCTTTCTTTCATTCTTTAGATTAAATATGTGAAAAATTGTTTACTTAATTCAATGTTATAATTTAAAATGACTAAGATTAATTATTATTTTTACTACATTAGGTTATTAATAACACACACACACACATATTATGCACTTTTCTTAAAATAACATTTCAAATAGCTGAAAATCATGTACTTTGTTTCACTGAAAACAGTCTTTTCTAATTACATCTCAAATTGTAGTAGGAAACTAATTTGTGAATCTTGCTAAGTTTGCAGAATTGAAGCGCCATTTTGAAACATTGAATATGAATCTTTTTCTAATTATTAATAATTTCCTTTTGTTATTATTTTATTTGCAATTATAAGCTGTGCACTAAAGAAAGCATGTTTTAGAGAATCCATATCAAAATTGGAAAGAACAAGTTCACTTTAAGTGGATCGTATTTGGATACCTTTTTAATGTCCATTGCATAAAAAGAAACATAGCTGTCAAAAATAAACAAGTGTCATTATCAGTGCTTAAAGTTGTCTCATTCCGCTGTTTGTTGTAACGTATGATTTCGTTTATAATTTTCTTTTATTACATTAGAGTTTCTATTGCTAAAAAATTGAAAATCAGTGGAAGAAAGGTTTGTAACACGTGTTTCTGTTATTTTCCTCTAGTACTAAGCTAATGATCTAACTTTGGATGATGATGGAAATTTTTAGCATATTGTTTTTTGCTAAATTTATACTATAAATATATACTAAGATTTTTTTAACCATTTTTCCTTTAATTTTGAACATGAATTATATCAACTTGATTTATTTCACCAATAAAGAAAAAATCATGCAAAGAAGGGTTAATCATTCGCTTACCCAAAACTGTTGTATGTTCAGGTGATTTCTCTTTTCCGCCTATCAGATTGGAATGAGACCCCATGTTCCTATGTAATTATTGCTTATCTGGATGAGCACTATCACCCCTTTTAATTTTAAAAAACAATTTAATATCACCCTGTATGTGTGCGAGTGTGTGTCATCTTAGTGCAATGATCTTAAATAAATTTATGAATATAAAAATAGTTAGTTTAAACTCAAAATAAATTTAAATTAATGGATGTACTGTAAGAAATGTAGTATAAAAAAATTTCATTCCAAGCACTTTCCTATTTCGCTATTTAATGTTTGCTGAGTTCATAGATTTACAACATTTAATACGAAATTTAATATGCTACCAAAAGTTTGCCTGTTTAACGTGACATCAATTGAATATTCATATGTTGAATGGTGCCATTTTGCAACTTTTATGCGATGAATGACTCGGAGGTCGTGACACACAGATTTCGATTTCGCCCCATTGAATGCTTTGAGCTTTCTCTGTTCCAAAAGGACTTGCATGAATTAATGAATGGCTCACGAGAAGGAATTAAGAAATGGTCACGTGACCTCGAGTAGAAGCGTTCTTTGACTCCGCAAGTAAACAGGAAGGCTCACCCATCATGATACCAATAAAGCGCTCATAAACACCGATAAATAATTTAACATTATTTTGAAATTAGTTTGCGAATGAAATATTTTTAAGCATTTTGAAACCTGATTTAACGTACTCATATTCCTCATATGTAACTAACATAACCTCTCACATAAACAATGAGTCTCTATACTAAGCACTAATATGTTTACTTTAATATTAGGTTGGGGGAAAAGTTATCCATTATTTTTTTCGGTAGACGTCTGTAGTGATCGCTATCTCGTGCGCTATCTATCAAACAATTTCAAATTTATGCTCATTGGAAAGGTGACATTTGACACTAAAATATCCTCTTGCGGTTTTTTGTTTGATTCATTCAGTTACGAGTACAAGGTTTTAAAAATAGAAGACAACAAACAGAAAATTCGAACATTTTAGTTTTATAATGGCGAAAATGCTAACCAAGTGGCTAAAATTGTGAAAGGTGTTTATCGTCCTATATATGACTGTAACAACCAGTTACGCACAATTTTGGTTTCGTCGATTCCGTTTGAGTATTTGGATGCTATAAAGATGCACCTCGCATGGATACAACATCGTCGAGAATGTCTATAAAATATCAAAAATTATCAAACTTGACAGCATGTCAGCAGTCGTAGCTTCGCACAAGACCTAAAAATCTACATGAAAACTGTTTTGAACCTTTTTACGAAGCGAATCTGAGAGAAGTTACAAAATGTTCACTTAAAAATAATGGATTTCTTTTTCCCCAAACAAATATTTTCTTCTACTGATGGAAAATTTTGATTAGATTATCTTCAAAAAGGCAAACTAGTATTCAAATTTAATGAAAAATAATACACCAATAATATATATATACAATATTACAATAACAAATAAATCGGAAGTATAGTAATAAAAATTATTTAATTTGATTCAGCATTATATTTGTTGTATAAATGTTGTAAAATTTGAAATTTATAAAAAAAATAGATCAAAAACTGCCAATACTGGAAATTAATTGTTGGTATACACGTCCTTAGCTGCTAATTAAAATTGAAAGATGCTCTAAAAAATTCTTTATTCAAATTCACTACTATAGTTTCACAACAAGCTAAATATTAGTTTGGGGAAAAAGTTATCCATTATTTTTTTCGGTAGACGTCTGTAGTGATCGCTATCTTGTGAAGTATCTATCAAACAATTTCAAATTTATGCTCGTTGGAAAGGTGACATTTGACACTAAAATATTCTCTTGCGGTTTTTCGTTTGATTCATTCAGTTATGAATACAAGGCTTTAAAAATAGAAGACAACAAACGGAAAATTCGATGCATTTTAGTTTTTCTTTTATAATGGCGAAAATGCTAACCAGGTGGCTAAAATTGTGAAAGGTGTTTATCGTCCTATATATGACTGTAACAACCCGTTACGCACAATTTTGGTTTCGTTGATTCCGTTTGGGTATTTGGATGCTAAAGATGCACCTCGCATGGATACAACATCGTCGAGAATGTCTATAAAATATCAAAATTTATCAAACTTGACAACATGTCAACAGTCGTAGCTTCGCACAAGACCTAAAAATCTACATGAAAACTGTTTTAAACCTTTTTACAAAGTGAATCTGAAAGAAGTTACAAAAAGTTCACGTAAAAATAATGGATTTCTTTTTCCCCAAACTAATATATGGATAAAAAGACAAGTGTGGTTAGATTTGGTGATCATAGTGGCCAAAATATTAGAATATGATTTCTGGGACTTTTTTCATTCCTCAACAATCATATCAGTGGTGTTTATTATGTCGAGAAATTCCAAAGCGCTTATAATTGTGCTATACACATATTTAAGTTGCATAACATTGTCTGTCTAAAAGTGCTTCCAAATATTTTCAAGTAACTTAGAAATCCCAACGGAATTTTCTTTTTGAGAAATGAAAGGTTTGACAATGAATAATATCGAAAACAAGTGACTACTGAGAGGGAAAGAAAAATTACTACATTCGAAACAAAAATTCTCACTTATCCATAAATTAAAGGTTTAAATATTTACATTATCTTTAACAACATAATATTGATTTATTTTACACAGCGAAACAAGATACAATATTTGAAAGAAAAACTCAACCATATTATTAATAACACATTTTTATTCATTCATTTATATACAAAATCATGAGACAATGTATTTTTAACAAATCCCCGTTGATGTAAAAATTAGCAATTTTCTTCTTTGTCTTTCATAATTATTAAATTTGCCACAATATATCCTGCAATATCAACAATAAATATTGAACTATATGATTTGAAATAAGCTGCAGAATGTTATGAAAACATTCAATAAATTTATATCATGTACCAAATTATATATATTACGTAAAGTACTACCAATAATTTAGTCATTAAAGCCAAATGCATTAATACATGAATTCGATAAAGCTGTATAAGCTTTTATAAAGATTCTTCAATATACTAAACTAAAAATAGCTATTATATACCGTCAACTGTTTGTTGTCAATTGTCAAATTTTAACTGTAATATTTTAAGAGTTATAAGCTATTAAGACACTCAGATGATAATACACTCATTAATATATTAATATCATGTAAAAATAACACTTAAAAATCATATGAATTCAAAAAAGTTCTTAGATTACTTATAAAACATTTTAAAGAATAGAGAGAAAGGGAATATTAATTTTATAGAGAATAAAAATTATCAAATGTGAAAGTAAAATATAAAATCGTATAGAACATTTCTTAAGGCTCAAATCATTTAAATTTTCCTAATGAATAATATTATTACTCTCAATGTGACAAATAAGAGATTCTATACAACAATCGGTTAATATTTACTTCTGCAAGATAATCAATCTGCATATATATTTTATATCAGAGAAATATTGTAACTGAACAATATAAATTTTTTTTGTAACAGTCTTAAATAAAATAAAGATAAATAAGACCTACATATTGAACACTTTGCTTTGCTGTCATTTTTTAAAAAATATAACCAATATAGAAATTAGAAACTTAATTCATTGTTATTTTATATTAAACTCGAAAATGATTCTTTCGAATTCTGTACAAGAACCAATATTCTCAACAGTGATACCTTATTATAAAAGAATGAAATATGGATTTACGCCATGAGCATTTACTAAAAGTCAAGATTTTTCAATTTTTTTAACTTCAGACTACCGACGTTTTCAGCCTTAAAATTAAGATAAAATAAAATTTAATAAAATACTCTGATATTCTCTGCAGCCCGATAATATTTTTTTAAACTTATTTTCTCCTTTTAAATTAAAATAATTAGATATAAGATGATCAGAAATTTTTAAAATAGAATTTTTTTTATATCATAGAGATAACCAAACTGTCGAAATTTGTCTTAAGATTTTTTAATGTTTCCCGTTTTGAATTTCGTATCAAACATTTTGATTGAACCATATTAATATTTTACAAAGGACTGATCCGGAAAATCTTTCAAACATCCACACAGATATGCAAGAAGAAAGTGGAATCTATTTATCAACTACAATCTGTAATCTCATTGTCTATTTTTTATTATTTAACAAAAGTCAAGACCAGCCATAGGAAATTTTCTTTCGAAAACATGGCTTCAATACAAATCCTGTCTTAATGTCCATATGTTTTAATTTCTACTACGTAGAGAATATATATATATATATATATATGAATGAGAATATTTATTAAACATTTTAATATCCAGCATATATTATCCACCAGGAGGTTTCTTCTTACTAAGTGTATCATATTCAAGCAGAACAAGATTAAAATTAACAATGTACCTATTATTAATTTACAATGTACCTTAAAATTAGCAATGTTTCTCTTTTGACTTGAACGCTTATCGAGAGAAAAGAGTAAATTTACAGAAATACATTTGTTTGCATCTGACGGTAAGAGAAATGTGTGACGTCACATGTTTCACTTGCTACGTCATTGTCTGACAAACGACATAGTTATGATGGGGTATAGTTATTTTGTGTCTGAATGGCCATTTTTTTTGCACACGTGGAATAATCACCCAGAGATAATTACTTAAAATAGATTGCAAACTACAACAACTGTTCGAGAGAATCGAACGCATAAACAATTGAATCGAACGTTAGAGCACTAAATATTTGATTATAAGCTCAACATCACAAATTTTGAGGTAGTTATGATCATTTTTAGATTTATAGTGTTTTCAGTGTGATTGTTAGAGATCTTATTAGATTATTTTTTTACTTGCAGTTGATTATTCTTTTATTTTTTGCTTATTTTTTTATCAGCCTAAGTTTCCCAACATTTTCTAGGCATAAACTTCAGTGAAAAACAAATACGTGACTTTGAAAAGAAAACTGCGAAATGGGGAAAAAAAATATAAGTAAGTTCGGTATAAAACTGTTTTGCATCCCAAAAAGAAGTTTCAGTTAAAAATCATATATATATATATATATATATATATATATAATTTTTCAAATCTCAAATATTGAAATTAATTTTCTTTTTAGTTAATTAATAAGTTTTTTGCAGGATTATGTAACTCACGTCTGTGACTGAAACTGGGAACATTTCAATATATTGAGAAAAATATTTTTCGTATTTTTTTATGCCATATATATGAAGTAGGAACTTATTGCATATGATTTTTAATACGAATGAAAATGTTTTCAAACTACTTATAATTAGTGTTGATCTAGCAAATTATCTGCAAATATTGAAATATTTCTTAAAAATTAATTTAAATATAAATGTGAAATTAATTGTAAATAAATAAACATGAGATTTATTTTAAAACATACTTACTAATGTCTGCTAACTATGACCTTAACATGACTACTTTCTATTAACCTAAATTACTAACTGAAATATAGAAAAAATATTTGAGAATAACTCGCTTTCATTTAATTTTACTATAATATAAAAAAATCAGATTCTGTAAAATTTCAAAATTAAACATCATTAGCAGCCATAAATATCGCAGAAAATTTTTATGGTTAACTATATCATTTTGTTAAAATTCTCATCAATTTTATATTCTTACTGAAAGCATGCATTTGAATACTTAAATTTCATAAAATACCTTCCAAGTAATATGATAAAGCCTTAATTTTATAGCATTTATACTATAATTTGGGTAAAAAACTCATAAATATAGTTATAAAATCATTTTAATAGTTACTAACTTTTATATTTCCTCATATATTTCATTACTAAAGATTGTAGCATAAACTGGTTTAAAATTCAAGAATATAATGTTTGATAATTACTTATTTGCAAATCAAGTTTATAGAAAATTATATTTACTTATTATGTATTCTACATGTATATATTTACCACAGCTTATAAAATTGATGAATACATAATTCTTGTATTGCATTTTAAATGTATTTAAGAAATTACGATACTGACACTAATATTAATAAAAATTATTTATACAGTTTGCACAATTTTAATAATTAAAGTTTTCTCTAAAATTTTTAAAAATAAGTAACAAAATATTATCAATAATGGTGATTTTATCTGTATTTAAAAAAATTGCCAGCATGCAAATGTTGACATCCTGATGTAAATGCTACAGAAATTATTATTATATTTACTATAAGTTAATTTAATTATGAATTATTATTTCATGCATTCAATACATAAAATTAATAAATACAAATTTATTAGGTTATAAATAATCTTTATCGATTTTGTAAAATATACACTGATCGAAACAGTTAAAGGATATTGTAAACGTTTATTAAAATAACAGTAGAAGCAAAAATGATGGGAAAAATTGGAAGAAAGGGATCACAAAATCAAATTTTTCTCGTTTTCAAACTTCATAGTATACTATTTCCCCCCCCCTCTAATTCCTGTCTAACAGCCTCATCGTGGCGAGGGGATGTCCCTGGATGGAATGAGTGACGTACATTCGGAGTTTTCTCCTGACAGGGTCACCCAAGGCGTGAAGGCCATTCCATTATATCCAAATAATGCTAGGCAGGTGACTGGAGCAAAGTCGAACTTCTCCTTTTCTCAGATGCTCAGGGTAATAATACCAATAGAATCCATCCCCTTTCTCTTACGTTCTTGTTGAATTCACGCAGTCTCATCCTTGGTACTGTGACTCTAGCCCTGGAGGTGTTTGAGCTTTGGCTTGAAAGGCACGAAAACACAGCCTTGTCTAGGCTGTCATCTTAGAACTCTAATGTTTTCCCGGGGAAGCAAAGTCTTGCACAAAACGCAACACTGAAGAAGCCAGACCCGAACATTTGCTGAAATGTAATGGCTTTTCGTGGAGTGATCTTCTGCCTAACCCTGGTGTGGTCCTTCAGGTGTTGAGGGCGGAGGTAGTCATCGACCTGATTTGAACAAGATCAGGGGATTAGAATAAAGAACAAATTTTGAATTTGACGTCGAATGCTACACTTTAGCCGCAGCGAATGAGATTTGAATTTCAACTTCGATAAGACAAAGCGGTAAAAGAATGATCGATATTCAACCAACACGTTACTTCGATGAGAGCGATGTCTCAACAAAGTCATAACCCAATCAGAAACTTGTAGATTCGTTGGCCGATTATAAGGTGGACAAGCACAATCGGAAGGAGCAGAAGCGTTTGGAGTTTCACTCAGCTACTGGTACCACAGTTTCGGCACAAAGTGTCCGAAACCACTTTCACGCTGCAAGACTCTATGTTCTGAGACCAATGATATGCGTTATGTTAGGCAATCACTCTCTCAGCGGGTGGTCAACAGAGCATGTGAACTGGAAGTGAAAATAATGGCGCAATATTTAATCCTTGTCGAATCCTATTACTTCCCGATAAAAGGCGTATTTTCATCTGGAGGGAACATCACACTAGAAAAAAATCCTTCGTTCGTGCATAAAAGTATCAAATATGGCTATGGGGTAGTGATAGTCTATGTTGGCATATCCATGGATGGGCATAACAAAGCCTATGTCATTCCAAAAGAAGTTCTGACCAGTCGACAATATAGCGATGATATATTTAGACCTACTGTAGTTTCTTAAACTACAGCAATTTGAAATGACTTCATTTTAATGGATGACAACTCCGAGTTATATCGAGATAACTTGGTGATGGACTTCCTTTTAGATAAAGGAATCATATAAATGGAATAGCCAACATGTTTTTCGAACATGATCCCAATAGAATACATTTGGGTCATTCTAAGCAGACGAGTTTCTGAACGCCTACAACCCCACAAACTCTCCAAGCACTAGAAAGAGCTCTTCTGGAGGGGCGAAACAGAATACAACAGATTGGCTCAAAAGATGTTCAACATTGTTGGCCGGTCGTAGAAATCGTACACCCAGCTAAAAACAATTTTTCTCTTAGGAAACCCTTTTTTTATTTGTTTTTCTCGTGCATAATTTGTGTTTTTTCCTTTTGTACCCAAATGATCAATAAAACGCACTTTTTTCTGCCAAACAATTTTCCTTTTTCTTTCACTTAGCCTTCTACATCTGTTGCCAAAATGCCAATCAAATAAATAATTCTCCGGTTTCGAATCAACCTACAACAATAATGTCTTTTAATTGTTTTGAGCAGTGTACATTATTGTAAATTCTTTATTATTTTTTATCAATAAAAGAAGGCTTTATTATGCGTCTCAAATATAAAAAAATACATAATTATCCGAATGTATAAAAGTAGCTTCATAGAATAAATTTTGTTAACTTTAAAATTTTTTAAAAAATATAGCATTACATATATTATAAGTTAGATTTTTGAAAACTCATTCAATAATTTATTGAAAAGTTAATTCCTTCAATATAGATAAGTAAATATATTAGGTTGGGGAAAAAGTAATCCATTATGTTTTCGGTAGACGTCTGTAGTGATCGATATCTCGTGAGGTATCTATCAAACAATTTCAGATTTATGCTCGTTGGAAAGGTGACAATTGACACTAAAATATCCTCTTGCGGTTTTTTGTTTGATTCATTCAGTTACGAGTACAAGGTTTTAACAATGGAAAATAACAAACAGAAAATTGGATACATTTTCGTTTTTCTCTTGTAAAAAGATAGCCGGGTGGCTAAAATTGTGAAAGGTCCTTCATAATCGTCCTATATAAGACTGTGACAACCAGTTACGTACAATTTTTGTTTCGTCGATTCCGTTCGGGTATTTTTGATGTTAGAGATGCACCTCGCATGTGGATACAGCATCGTCGAAAATGTCTATAAAATATCAAAAATGATCGAAGTTAACCGCATGTCAGCAGTCGTAACGCGCAAGACCTAAAAATCTACATGAAAGCTGTTTTAAACCTTTTTACAAAGCGAATCCAAAAAAAAGTTACATGAAGTTCACGTAAAAATAATGGATTTCTTTTTCCCCAAACTAATATTTAATACTCTAATTGCATACTAAACAAATGCAAACAGCATTAGTTTAAAATTTTATTATCATGTATCTAACACATTGATGATCACGCATTTAAAATCTTATTTTACAAAATGTTTAGTTAAATGGAATTAAAATATGCTTGAAATTAAATTAATGATATTAAAATTGAAAATCAATAGTGACATTTTTCTAACTACGAAAATATTTAACATTACATAACAATTTCTGCTTGTTTAGTTAACGTATAAATTAATTATAAAAAAATATAGTTATCTCACCATCGCTTGCAACATCTAAAATTTATGAACCATTTCAAAAATTATTGTATTTATACAAAGCAAAATTTTTATATTTTTATTACAAGTATATATTTCCAAAATTTTTATTAATTTTAAAAAATATTAAGTATTTATTAAATGATACTATTATCATCACATATACAGATTTTTATTAATTCAGAATAACTAATATTATGTTTAAGTTTATAAAGTAAAATTTTCATTAAAAAAAAACTTAGAATTTTAAATTTTTTTAAAATTAGCTTAAATATATATTCTTTATTTAATAATTATTAATCATTTATTAAATAATTGAGAATATTAATTATTAATTAAAATAAATATTATATAGTATTTATTTTAACAATTATATAGACTTAATTATTAAATAGGCCTAAAAATATAGGCTTAGTTATTAAAATAAATAGTATTTGCACCATTATTTTTATTAATTTTGTTTTATTCATAGATCTTATTAGAGTTTTATAATAAAACTTATCATATAATCATTAATATTTTTAGTATACAGGAATATTCATTCTGTTAGAGGATATCAAAATAGTTATAGACCCATTAAACAATTAGATATTCATGAACATAGTAATCGAATTAATTTTAAAACTATAGCTAAGTTTTCTTCTTCAATAATTTTTAGCAATTATTTAATTAATAATGGTTCTAAAGAGTTTTACATCGTATATTATATACATTACACATATATTTAAATATTATATTTTGTAAAATAAAACATGCTTGAAATACAATGTAAAATTATTGAATTAAAATGTAAATTTATCCTTATTTCTATAAATATCCGAAATAATCATATTTTTCTATAAATATTCATAATAACGTTATTAAACATCATAAGCTATTGAAATTAACAAATATATATACCTTGAGCTGCTTTTCCCACTAAATAAAAGAAACATTAAGCATCAACAAAAAATTTGTTTTATTACTTTTCTCAAATGACTATTGGTATAATATAAATCTTATAATTCTTATAAGATTTATATTATACCAATATTTATAAATCAATAATTTAATTTCAAATGCAACATATTTATTAATAAATATACAGACTTCAGAATTAATAATATAATTTAAGATTATTTAAAATATATTAATTACTTTAAGTTCCCAGCCACGTTATAAGTCTTATAAAGAAATAGGGGAGATATTTTCACTTCATCTTTCTAAGTTAAAGATACAACTTATATTGTGTCTAAGAAATTAAATTATAAATTGTTTAAAAATTCTGAAAATGTATAAAAATGTATTAATTTATAACAATTTATTTAACAGATCGTCTAATGACCTGCAACTTTGCATCGAGTTGTTTAAAGTTATACTGATATCTTTAATATTTACTTACACATATTTTTTTAAAAAAATATAAAACAATGATTACATTTATTTTACTATTCTTATATTATGTCTCAAATGGTTACGTTGAATATTTTTCCATGAAATAAATTGTGCTTTATGGCAAGATGTCAGAAATTATGAGTTTAATATATTTTTATTCGCGTTTTCATTTCTTTAATGCTGTAATGAGAGGCATATTTTCTTATAATTTCCTTTTCCATACGCATGACAAAGTTGACTGTGAATATCTTAAATGAAAGATTTGCATTCAAAATCGTCGATACTAACTGAGAAAATAAATACACTCATATTAACGAATACTTTTATGTATATGTGATTGATTGTAAACAATATAGTTGTTGTTTCATAAACTCACCTTTAAAGAAAATGCCATAGCTATACTTTCATTATGTGTAACAGTAAAATACTGACCAAAACATGTATTTAAAATGAAGCGATTTTTTTACGATGTATATATAATTTAACTTATTGAAAGTATCCTGCCAGAATACTAAATGGGTTGGTTTTTAGGCAATCGAAATCTAAAATGTGACATAACGGGTAAAATCCTAGGAGAGCCCACACCTTTGGTGACAAACTGAAAAATAGCGCCAAGGCAGGACAAAATGGTAAAATAAGAATTTCAGAAATATATATGTTATCCCTTAAGAATACCAACTCAGTGTAATTATGAAAATAAATAATTTTTAATATTTGATTTCATTTGTTATCCCAAAAAACTTTTGTTAAATAAGCCATACCAATTTCAGTTATTGTATCTCATTTATGAAGCTATATTTCATAAAGACTTGGAAAAAATTAAAAATTAAACTAAAATATATAAAATTTGTAAAAGTAAATACTAATTACCTGCTCCAGTAATATCTGTAATATAAAAAAGTTTTATTAGTGTACATTATACTAAAAAATATAGAATAGTAATAAAAAGAAAAATTGGAAATTACGCAACATTATTAGATGATTCTTGGAAATTAATAAATTGAGCAAATATTGATTAATTAATTTTTTTATGTTTTAGATATATATTTATTCAAGAATGAAAAAATTTTTCATTTAAATGAATTAAAGATTAGAAATAATTTCACGTGAAAAGGATATTGAGAAAAATTATTTGAATTAATGTAACAATTCTTCCAAGTAAAAAACATTTTCTTAATTTTTTCATTCGTAATAAATGAATATTTTTGTAAATTGAGAAAAAATTATGCAAGTTTTCTTACAAATTGTGTTAACTTTTTATTTATAATACGAAAAAATTTTACTTACCGTGGGCTATATTTCCAACTAAAATAATTAAAAATAATATTGATTAATAATAATAATTGGATAAAATATTCAATGCTGAATATTTATTTTTTAAACAAATACGGTAGAACAATACATTAGTGTGCCCTTTGGCAAATTTGGCGATTTTTTTGGCGCCATTCCTGTTCGCGCCGATTACAGTGCTAACAGGTATGTTTAAACATTCAAAAATAACGAAATGTCCGTTGAATTTTTCAAAATTCTAAAAACGACAAACTAATTAGAGCCTCGACTGGATATAAACCAATCAGAACATTATTCGGTTTTGCTCAGCTTGGCGATCAATCGCGATCACAACTTGGCGAGAATCAAAGGGCCACCCTAAAGTATAGTCTAACCACAAATACTTTTTATAAATATTTCCTAAACTACTCTTTCAATTTATAATTTTATGGAAATTTTCTGAATCTTAGTGATTGATGTTATAGAACACATCTATCACGCATTTAATATTCTAAAGGTTTCAATTTTAATTTATACAAAAGGCAGAATGCAAATGTATTCCACAAGTACAAGATTTGATGAGTAAAAATTGTAAAATATTAAATTTTATCATTAGTTTTATAATTTTTAAAGAAAGAGTACAGTGTGTGTGAAAAAAAATTTGAATTTAAAAACTTTTTTCATTACCGAGTAAATGTTTTATTTCGTAAAAGAAAGGTTAAAAAATTTTATACGAATAGGGTAACTCAGTTTTCGATGATTAAAATCCAGTTTAGAGAATAATGAAAAAGAATAAGTTAATAAATGAAAATAAAATATACTTACGTCCACCAAAAAATTCTGCAATATTATATAAGTTGTAAAATAAGTATATGTATACATGCTTAGTATCCAAGTAATAATTATTAAAAAATGCACAAGGTTTTTATAAATTATTTACTGAAGTATCTTTTAATTTTTCAAAAATATTTTATAAGCAAAACACGACTGAATTTGATTGATATAAAATGTCGTCTAAAATTTGATGCTTGGAAAATCATTTCAAATTTATTTCAAAATATATTGCTTAAAACCCAATTTCAATACATAAATGAACAAAATCATAGCATACGAATTTAAATTAATATATATAATTTAAACTAATATATATACACTACTGTCCACTGAAATTGCTACACCAGGAAGAAATGAAGATAACAAAATGATATTTATTGAACAAATATATTATACTAGAAATAACAAGTGATTAAAGTTTCAAAAACTTTGGCTGGATAGATCCTGAGAAATCAGTACCCAGAACAACCACCTCTGACAGTAATAACAGCAGTTATACGCCTGGGCATTGAGTCAAACAGAGATTGGATTGCATATACAGGTACAGATGCCCATGCAGCTTCAACACAATGCCACAGTTCATCAACCGTAGTGACTGGCGTTTGGTGACGAGCCAGTCGCTCGGCAACCATTGACCAGACGTTTTCTATTGATGAAAGATCTGGAGAACGTGCTGGGCAGGGCAACAGTCGAACATGTTCCGTATCAAGGAAGGTCCGTACAATACCGGCAATATGCGGTCGGGCATTATCCTGCTGAAACCTAGGGTTTCGCAGGGCTCGAATAAAGGGTAGAGCCACGGGTCGTCACACACCAGAATAGTAACGTGCACTGTTCAAACCACCGTCATTGCGAACTAGAGGTGACCGAGACGTATATCCAATGGCACCCCATACCATCAAGCCAGGTGATGGGCCAGTAAGACGATGACGAATGCACCCTGCCAGTGTGCGTTCACCACGATGCCGCCAAACACAGATGCGACCATCACGATGCTGTACACAGAACCTGGATTCATCTGAAAAGATGACGTCTCGCCATTCGTGCGCCCCGGTTCGTCGTTGATCACACCATTGAAGGCGCTCTTGTCTATGACGCAGCGTCAAAGGAAGCCGCAGCCATGGTCTCCGAGCTGAGAGTCCATGCTGCTGCAAACGCCGTCGAACTGTTCGTACAGACACTTGTTGTCTTCCAAACGACCCCGTTTCTTGACTCACGGCTCGTGACGTGGTTGCATGATCCATTACGGCCATGCGGATAATATACCTGTCTTCTCGGCTGCTAGTGATAGGTGGCCGTTGAGATCGCGCACGGCGTTCCGTATTACCGTCCTGAACTCATCGATACCATATTCTGCTAACAGTCATTGGATCTCGACCGACTCGAGCAGCAATACTGAGATAAGATAGTCAGAAACGTGCTGGTACGCATTTCTCCTTCTTACACGAGGCATCACAACAACTTTTCACCAGGCAACAACGTTCAAATGCAATTTGTGTATGAGGAACCGGCTGAACAATTTCCTCATTTAAACACAATGTAGGTGTCGCTACTGGCGCCTGCTTTGTCTGAATGCGCTGAAAAGCTAATCATTTGCATATCACAGCACCTTCTTCCTTTCGTAAAAATTTCACGTGTGTAGCATGTCGCCTTCTTGGTGTAGCAATTTTAATGGCCAGTAGTGTATTAGTTTAAATTTACAAATGCAATAATTTCCCAGTTCCCGTAATAAAACTTGTTATATTTTTACTTATTTAATTTAAATGTATTATGTGAGCTCAAATTCGTTTACCTGAAATAATTAATGAATTAAGATGTATGCATTTTTAAATTAGGTCACTTTAATTCTGTGATTATGTTTAACATGAAAAGTAATAGAGGGGAAAACAATCAAGAGTTTTCATCCCATTTTATAAATCTTCAACATCATAATGATATCTAAACGAGTCGTGTGGGCTGAAATTAATATCATCGCATATTATTGCTACTACTTAAGCAGTTTGCAAATATGAATAGAAAATCAAAATAATAATCAAGCATTTGACTTCTAATCAACTCAGCTTAACCAGCGTTTGATTATTTAACTTCATTAGACAAACTAAATGCTACTTTGAGCTTTATTTTTATTAAAAAAAGGTTAGCAATCAGTGCTAGCAGGATTATTTGTAAATTCTTTTCAACTTCAAATAGCTAACTCTGCCAATGTTGATTTCCTGGTAGCCAAAACTTCTGGAGGAGATGTGGTGGGTGGGAATGCTTGATTATTAGCATGCAAAAAGGTTTGATTTTCCTTTCATATTTGGTAAATTGCTTAGGTATCAAATATGAAAGAAAAAACATTTCTGACGACAAAATTGTTTTGTTCATAGTATAACTCTTAAACGAATGATTTAAAGTCTGCAATACATTTCTTATCACACATTTAATAATGAATGAAACACAACCTTCCAGCTTTTGTCTAACTCGAATCACAATATATCCGCCAAAACTCTCCAGCAGAAAAACTGATTTCAAGTTTGATTTCTCATCCTATTTTGCTGAAATTCAGTGTAGAATCAGTTTCTGTTCCATCCACACCTATGATGATATGCTGCCAATCTTAAAAATGAAATTTCGACTAAGAGTAACATACTGTCTCTGAGCCATATCGTTGATCATCATTGCGCTCTTCTGTTGTCTAGTATCTACAGCAGAAACACTGATTTCATGTAAGGAACAGTTTCTGATTTCTTATCCTATTTTGCTGAAATTCCGTATTCCATATTCTGTCTCATCCACGCCTAATCATGGCATCTTCTGACAATATTACCAGATGATTTTCTCCCTTTTTGACCGATGATCAGCATTATAACTCAGGGACATATTGCCCCTGAGCTATAACGCTGATCATCATTGCGTTCTGCTGCTTTTTAAAAAAGATTATAAGTGCTTTCTCCTGTGTAACATTTACGATGAGTCATGCTGGAGTTGAAAGAGAGATGCAGTCTGTATTCAGTAGTTTACAAGAATCTCGAATCCAAAATCTTAGTGCAGCCTAAATTTGCACAAACAAAGTAAGATCCTTATTCAAATCTAACCCCAAATATTTGCTCACGTTACTAATTAAATAAAAATTACGTTTTAGAGATATTTTTACTCCTTTTTTGTAGTTATTCACTATTTGATTAATTATGCTGCTTTTATTGTGCAGTAGAAGAATGGTCCCTTAGTTTTGAAAGCTTTTTTGGGGTTTGAAAGTAAAAAAATGTAAAACAAAAATAAGTTTTTTAGATTGAAAGTAGCTGCTGTGAGGACAAGAGCGCTAGAAGGACTCTTGCTGTTTCATTAATATGTAGAATATTTCCTACGTCTTGTAAATAAATTTATCATTTGATTGTTTATGTGTGAGGGGTGGTTTGTTTCATTTTTATAGAAAGTGCAAGCACATACCAAACCTTTTTTAAATAGATATTAGTAACTTGTGCTCACACAAGAAATATTTATAACATAACTTTATTATACTACATAATAAATTCTAACTTTTACATTTAAATAAATCTTATTGTTGTTTGTTGTTGTCGTGTGCCAACCAGGCTAGCAATATGGGATGCGCTGCTCCACTTTTCCAACTGAACCATATTTGGTGTGGAGTCCGACTTCCTCAGTACACACATGCCATAGGTACCAATTTATAGGGTAGGCAACCATTCACACACACACACAAAGAAAAGAAAAAGACAAGAAAGAGAGAGAGAGAGAGAAAGTACATCTATGCCCGAGACAGGATTCGAACCCAGGTCCCACCCATTTGTAGTCAGGTACGCTAACCACACTTAATATATAAAAAAGAGTAAAAATATGAAACTGATATTAAGATTATTATTAAATATTAGTATCGAAAATAAAGTAACGATTATTTACAGAATCAGAATGTCAGTTTTCCAGATGCTTTTAATAAGGATCATGGAACAAAGATCACGTGATTCCAAAAGTCCAGACAGTTGACAAAAGTCCACACTTCTAATGTACTGATCCCTTTTCTTTTTTTTAAAAAAAAAAGGAATATTAAAAGAAATATATTGTAAAATTTAACTTACCGTGAGCAATTTTCTTAACTGAAAATGCAAATATTCATAGTTACAGGTGGTATTTTAAATTAAAATAAAAGCAAATGGTGAATTCAATATTGTTACATCTATTGAGAGTTTATACAAATTTCAAAATTCTAAGAGATGCTAACATTGAAAGTATGTGGAATAATATAGAGATAATCCGAGATAATGAAAAATCCATAGAGGACCAATCATTTCCATGACCAATCCTTAGGTCAATTGAAACCATTGGAATCCTTCTCGAAATGGACACGTACAGGTTCTGTATTGCAGTAAATGTTGGTTTTGTGCACTTTACCATTCCTCAAGCAGAAAGTGCCGATTGATAACTCAAACAGCTGTCACTATGGTTACCAATGCACCGATTTAACGGTTTCCAGATACTTGGCTTCTTTAGAACCCTGATATTTAAACTTCATGCGAAGTAAATTAAACATATTATGATGTTTAAAACATTAACACGCACTTGGTAGAATAAAAGCAATAACATGCTACAAAAAAGCTTGCACTTGCATATTTAATTCAGTCCGATACTACCATACATGTAAATCATCAGCATTTTCAACGAGCTTTTCAATTATTCAGGACTACCTCCGTATTTTTAACATTTATCTAATAAAACTATATTTATTTATTTATTAATTTTTTTTTTTTTTGCAAGTGAATTTATGTCACTACATTATGATGAATAAGATCACAAAAACGTACCTCCTCCGGTTATGTCTGAAAAATAAATTATTTTGAAACGTTAATTAAACGCTTTTAAATAATTATAATAATGAATGTTTTACAAATATAGAAATTCTTTAGTTCCATGTACCCCATAAGTATCTTTTATTACAAAACTTTACATAGTAAGATGAAGAAAAAAAACTGGTTTTTTGAGAATTTTTGTCAGATGTTATCTGCGGTAAAACTCGATAAATCATGAATTATTTGATAAAATTAAATACTTCACATTTAGTTTGGTCTAATTGAAATTAACATGGAAGAATTGAAATATGAAAACTTCAGAAAAATTCAGTAGCATAATGTAATTATTTGAATGGAGTCCAGTAATAACATTTAAATTCCTTGAGGTGATTTTATAGCAATAATTTAGTTTTAAAATTTAAAAGATTTTTCTTCTATTAAAATTTCATTTATTCTTTTCGAATTCCTTATATTAATTACCAAGATAACCTTCTTTACAAAAAAAATTATTTCTCGTTTCAATCTAAGCACATAATCCTTTTTTGCACACATATTTATATCTTACTTACATAGATATTTATCACTAGAACCTCATTCATGCTTATGGTGATTATAATATTAAGATAAAAATATTACATGCGTTTGAGTATATGCATTAAAAGTCAGAATAAAACAATGTTTCGGAAAAAATATTATACTGTGTGTGTATAAAGAATATATAACTTGCATTTGGAAAACAAATTTCTTATGTGTCAAATTGGCTTAAGTGATAAAAATGATGAATATACAACAAATTTTAAATGTTTTGCTAATTTTAGCAAATTTATATCTTGCAATTAAGAATACTCGTAGAAAATAAATAAAACTACCCCATAATCCAATCAACATTAGTACTTAATTAAATAAATTAAAATAACTACTTACTACCTGAAAACAAAAATCACAATTTCAGATTAGATTTTTACAAAATTTATATGATGCAATTATGAAAGGAAGAATTATAAAATAAATCCCAAATTTTTAAGAAATTCACATTGTTTAACTCTATGTTTCAATACTATTCATGACTATTTGCTTGCAAATTTTTTATGGTTGTCGTAAATTTTATAATTACCGATTATTACATTTATGTTATTGTTATAGATTTTATATTCTGTAAGACATTCAGCACTCTTGGATAAATTAGAATTCTAAAATTGAAAATTATGACACATTACATGTATGACACATTTGAATTTAATATGTGTATTTCTTTTAGAGTGCTTTGTAAAAATAATTAAAAATGGAATACTCTTTAAATTGCATACAATTTTAGCTAATTTTTTGTACAAATAATATCTCAGAGCTTAAGGTAAATGAATAAGATAAAATCCACAATTTAAATGTCAAAAGTATATAAATTTCACGTACAATTTGCTTTAAAAATTCTTGTTATACGGGTTTATACAACAATTGGAAATCTTCAATGCAGATTAAACTCAACTTATTGAGTGCAATTTATCATTTATATATAAATATAAAAGAAATATTTCATTTCAATTGTTTTTTTTAATATTTGATATATTAAATGAGTATACACAGAAAATTTAGGATGTCAAATTTTTTCCAAATTAAAATAGCTACTTACCAGTATCAACTAAAAGAAAAAGAATTAAAATAATATTTCAGAAAATTAAAATTAATAACTTTGAAATGTATGAACAAAAATATTTGTAAAGACTGTCAATATACTTATACTTGGCTATTTTAGATGTTTAGTCAAATATTAAACAAAACAATTAAATTCTGGAACATGATTTTGATTGATCTATTTTTAATATATTGCTAAACATTTTAAGCCTTTAAACTAAGTTCATTTTTTAAATTTTTCTGAAACTGTAAAATAACTAAAATATTTGCCTT
>JAPDSC010135508.1:0-14601 GCA_026290005.1 Latrodectus geometricus | reverse complement strand
AAACATCAAAAGTTCTTATTTATAATATGTTTCAATTATAAAATTTAAGTTATAATACAAATTTAAAGCTAAAAATCATTTTTTAAATGTAAATATTGGCTTCATCGACAGAAATCAAAAATTCCTGTGATATGCAAGCTAAACGAATACTTACGAGCACTTGCTGCCTCTAAAAGAGAAAATGTGTTCACTTTATTTAGTTTTCTTCGTTTTCTATTTAATAACATATATTTAAATTATTTATAGAGTATAAAATTTTTATAATTCAATTAGCTTCTTGATGATTAACAATATATATGTGTACATCGAAATTTTCCTTTCTTTTTTATTATAATTATTTTTCTCACCTGAATATTTCGGAGCACATATATTATTCTATTTTCAATTAAGTAAACTTTCCTATTTATTCTATATCTATTATAAATATAATTTTTTAACTCAAAAAATAAGTATTCTCTCCTAATAGTTTTATACAGTCGATGTAATGTTGTGCATTATCTTAACGTTGTGATAAATATTCTTATGTATACACGGTGATTGTAAATTGTTTTTAGAAATTAAGAGTTTGATGGTATTCATTCAGACAAGCAATAATTACATAGGGTCGTATTCCACTACGAGAGGAAGAAAAGAAGAAAGTAGAAACACATCAAGAATCTATCACGGGTTTACCGTATGCAAATTTCCACATGAAGAAGCAACATATTGCTCTTACTGGTGACTGGAGAAAGCCAATCAGAGTAGAGATTGCCCTTTAATAACGGGGCAATATCATTGCTTCTGTATTATTTGGATGACATCATCCGAAATTTCTCGTTAATGCTATCCTGCACGATGGATTGGACGTAGTGGATCTAAGTCTTGGCCTCCTCGCTCACCGGACCTGAACCCACTGGACTTTATCTTCTGGAAATCTTTAGTGTATGAGCCACCTATGGATTCAGCTGAAGATTTTGTGATTAGAATTGTTGTTGCAGCGGGAAAACTTAACACGACAGTGGGAATCTTCGAGAGGGTGCGCCAGTCGAACCTTCGCTGGGGTCAACTGTGTAACGACACACGTGGTCGGCATTTTGAGTGTTTACTGCGAGGTTTTTACTTAACAATAAATATGATTGTGAAACTTTTGGTATTATTCGTTCGCTTACCCAACATTGTTGTAGGTTCATTTCTTTTCTGCCTCTGAGAGAAAATGGAATGTGGTAATATGTTCCTATATGATTATAGCTTGTCTGGATGGGTACTATCATCCCTCTTAATTTGAAAAAACAATTTAAAATCGCCCTGTATATTATACTTTAAATTAAGCACACACAAACTCTCCTATTCATTTTATGTCTACTATAAATTAAATTCCTTAACTCAAAAAATAAGTTTTCTCACCTAATAATTTCATATAATTGATGTAATGTTATGCATTATCTTAAGGTTGTGATAAATATTGTGTTTATTAAAAATAAGTCATAACAACTCTTTGATAGAACTTCCTGCAAAGCAATGATGAAAAGCATTGTACACTTTAAAATGTTTTCAGTTTCCAAAATTTGTCACAGGAAATAAGACATAATAAAATAAAATATTTCCTTATTGATCAGAATTTTATAGTATTTCATATAAAGTCGAATAATAAAATGACAATTTGTACTGTAGGAAATGAAAAATGCATAGATTCACTATTAAGTTTACAAATCGTCATAAATCTTAACATTCTTATATTTACGTGCAATTGGAAGTTATTAATATTACAATCTTTTAAAATTATATTAATTATTGTTATATAATTAACCAAACATTTTCACATTAGCTGCTAAATAGTGGGTAATTTATGTATAAAAATATCCCTTATTACCATTATCAGTAATTAAGATATCAATTTAGTAGTTTTTATAATATAAAAATAACTGTGTTATTGTTACTAATGACACTTGGCGAAACCAAGCCCGCCTGTGAGGGACTGGGTGAATGAAGTCAGAAAAAAAGAGCGCTTACCGTTTCTGAATAGAGCACCTCATACAAAGATGGAAATACGACGTTAGGTCATAAATGACATGACCATTTGGACTTTCCAATTCAAAGATTGAAGCCAGAGAAGACCCATACCTTGGCTCCAACCACCCCCAGAGGTATTAATTTGGAATAGGATCATGGAGGACATTGCAACCCGACATATTTTTCGTACCCCAATCGCCAACAATAAAACTGTATTTATGAGTACACGTGTAAATTAGGTCTTACGTGATTTCCCATCTTACGTTATTATAAATTTCATTAAAATAAATAACTTTAAAAATCAATGACCAAATTGTTATGTCGCTAGTTATGAATAATTGAAATCTGTTTATTAATAATTAAAAAAAATTAAATTTTGGAAAATATAACAGATTTTAATTAAAAGAAGAATGGAAAACTATTTTTAACGCATCTTAGTACGAAATTTCAATGTTTCTTAAAAACACAGTTATGAGTGGAAATATGTTTTGAAAGCACATAATTCACTTAATGTAGTGCATAAATGAAAATACTTTGTTACTAGAAGTTAGAAAAGTTTTTAACTTGTTAAATGATCTTTCTATTGTAATAAAAATGATTGTACTAGATCATGCGTTATTTATTTATCAACTTAACAGTTCTTTCGCTTGACAATTCTTTAGTTCTTTTGCATTGCGGAGATTTTGCATCTATAAATATTTCCAAAAGTAAATTTACTAGTTAGGCTTATTATTTTTTGCATATCTTAATAATATTACCTTAAATGCCTCTCACCATGCCATTTACTTTATGTCTTGAGCTTTTAACTTCATAAAGTGATGCGAAGTTGTAGCTGCTGATAACAATGTATTAAAACATTTATATAGATAATATCTGATGATACGTGAGATAATAAAATATGTTTCCATCGTAACACGATTGTAGAGCATATAATAGTTCAATTTTAAGTGAGAAATTTTCTTTACTCTACAAAGAATTGCATTATTGTTCAAAATTTATAAAGGTTACATATGCTGAGACTTTGCATTATAGGTTATCCTTTACTTTATATTTTTCTTGAACCCTCTGATTTTTTTAGTTACCCTTAATATATAAATATGTTGTATAATTTTGTGATACCATTCTTTATCAAAGGAATTTTTTCAACAGGGGACAATTCACGGGAAAGATGATACATCACCTTACATTGCTATGAGCGTGGTCTTAGACGGTCATTTTTTGCATTTTATGACTAGTTTGATAGGTCCATACAATTTAAAACAGATTTCGAGCCACAACAAACATATTATCCCTATTGTTATTATACCTTGATGTTGGTTTGAACGCATAAACTGTTTAACCTAAAGTTAGGGCGCTAACCGTTCCTCTGCCAGCTCTAAAAATGGGTAAAAATTACAACGGCAAAGTTCTTTCAAAAATAAAATGTATAACATTTGCAATCCCAGTCATTTGAGTTGAAAACTTAACTCTTTATAACTAAGGAAAGAAAGGATTTATCACTCCTTACATTTCAACAGAAATGACATTCAACAATTTGTGTAAATCTATGCAATAAAATTCGCATTGCATTAATGGCTCTTTTTCGAGCAATGATAGTTAAAATTATTAATAGGATTTCCCTATAGTATTTCCATAAAAATTGCTATTCATCAATTTTATACTTTTAAGTAAGATATATAATAAAATTCTTTCATATTAACTAATTTATTCTCATTTTACATCAGCAGATTCCTACTCATTAATTAGATAATTATATTTATCATTCGATTAAGCTTATTTCTAATCGTTAAGCATTTAATAAAAATGCAAATAGGTGAATATTTTTCTCTTCCTTACTCAGAAAAATTAGTTAAATTTATGCATGTTTATGCCGCGTATTCACCATGTAATGCGTACAAGCTCTGGTTGATATTTGATCTGTAATTTTTATAGAAAAATCTTATCATCTTTTATTTGGATTCGATTATTTTTTTAGTAAAGATCAAAATAAATACTATCAAAAAAGATTAAAAATGTCATTTTTAATTTTTTTTTAACTCTCCTCACTTTTACATTAATTTTTGTAACATCTAATCTCAACTAAGTAATAAATTAACGAAAATAACATAAAAGACCAGTAATTTAAATGCAATGTTAAAGTATATTTTAGTAACAGTTCACATAAATTTTAATTCTATCTAAATGCACGTTTTTAAGCTTGTATTTCACCAGTATTTTAAATATTATGTTTGTCTCATAATCATACGAACTTCGGAGTAATTACAAATCAAATAATTCTAAAAATAATTGTATTAATTATTTTTAGAAATATTTCTGATAGTTCTGAGTTTTTTTTCAATTTAAATTGGTATAATTGTTAAAATATAGAATAATTATATTTACCATATGCAATATTTCCCACTAAAATAATGTGTGAATCAAACAGATTATTATATAAAATACACTTCTTAATAATAATTGAAACTTTTAAAAAAGCAACATCATATCATATATTATAAAAAGAAATTTTTCACTTTAAAAATTTCACATTCTGTAAATTCACTTTTTGACTTTTTATTTTACACTTTATAAAATCAAAGGAATGACTTGTTTAAAGTTATTATAGTTTGAATCTTAAGTAACATTTAATAAGCAATTTAATTTCTTGTTTAATATTTATTTCTTTAACTTGTTTATAAATTTATCGGGGTTCTATTCTTAAGCCATGATAGTAAAATATCATTTATTTCTGTAATAATTAAATAATTTGTAAATACAACATCGTAACAATATATTTTTTAGAAAAACAATATTTCTTTGTTGCTCACTATCTACGTCTGAATTTCAAACATCACTTTAACTAGGTTCAAAATTTAATTTATTGCTTGCATGGAATTAAACAAAGCATAATCGTTATTATATTTAAATTTAAAAGGTGATTATTTGACATCTAAAAAAATAAAATTATTAGTGATTTATAATAAGAAGCAAGTTTATCGTTGAAAATTTTCATATTAATATATCTTCATCTGGAAATTGACGCTCTAAATTTAATTTATAATGTTAAAAATTATTAATATTTTAAATGAGTTATTAGATATTTTTGTATAATTAAAATAAAAGGATAAAATATTTAATCTTTATTGCAATATAGCGTTATATTATTAAGTATTCTTCTTTAATTAGTTTAAATGTAATAAATAATGAAGTTAATTACAAATCCTATTTTAAATTAATCATTCTTTGATAATTCAAAATTGTGAATCATGTGATACATTGCAAATGTTTTTTTTTCTTGAGAAATAATTCATTTACATATTAAATGTATAATTTATCACAATTAAATTAGTTAAAAATGTATTGATAATTGAAAGATGTTAACATTATTCGTAAATTGCTGTTTTATAACTAAATGCTATTGGTTATTCTGATATAACAATAAAACATTAATGATTTATTAATTTAACGACATGTATAAGATTAAAAAAAACGATACAAAGATTAAAAAATATAATTTTCAAATTAATCATAGTAATTTTACTTCGACAATGTATAACTTCGACTAAAGTAATACACTGTCCATGAAATTTTTTTCTTGAGAAATAATTTATTTACACATTAAGCATATGATTCATCAAAAATAAATCAATTAAAAATTTATTGATACTTGAAAGAAGTTAATATTATTTATTAATTGCAGTTTTATAACTAAATGCTGAATGTTTATTCTGATATGATATAAAAATAAAAAAGCAATGATTTATTAATTTAATGATACATAGAGGAAAGAAATTATATGATACAAAGAATAAAAAATATAAAATATTATAACTTTTTTTATTTTATATTTTGTCGAAAATCCTACATTTCTATATAGAATTTTTTTTCCCTAAATGGAAAATTGCGGTCAATTAAATCTAGCCTATTTTGTTTGTATTTAAGATTGAGATAAAAAAATCTAAAAAAATTTATATTTTAAATAATGCCTATTATTAAAAATAATAGTTAAATACTTACAACCACATGCAGCATCTAGAGTAATATTAAAAATCATCAGTAAAATTACCAAATATAAATATATATTAAATGTATTATTTTATTTTTTGCATACAAGAATTTAAAATATAAGAATAAAATTATTTATTAAATACTTTTACAAACTAAAAAAGTAAAAATAATTTAATAAAAAAATTTAAACCATGATATAATAATAATTTAATAAATAATTAATTAAATAAGAACTTTAATAGAATCATTTGTATTATAATTTAAGGAAATTACATTAAAAATCTCCTAATTTAATATTTTGAATAAAATATTAATTTTTTTTTTTAATTTACTTAAAAATTTTGTTGTATGAAAATTGTAATTTAATTTAATATCTATACATTTAATTTAAGTTATTAAAAATAACTGTTTAAAACTTAATTCAATCAATGTTATACACCTTCAATAAATATTTTATTTTATTTCACATTAATATTATTTTAGCTATATTATTTTATTAATTATATTATTATCTACATTATTGTAATCAAATTAAATGTATGCATTTTATTTCAATTTAATCCATTTCAATAATCTATATTGAATTGTGCATGCGTAATTAAATAATTGCTATTACATGAATGTAAACAAATACATATTTTTTGCGCTTACATACCATCTAATCCTTTTCTGACTATAAAAAAGAGAAAACACAAAATGCTTACAATTTTTGTTTGAAATTTAATGAAATATATTTAACTATATAAATTTTACATATGCGATAATAAATGCAATATTTTTCATTAAAGTATATATAATATTATGTACGTATTACAAAAGAAAATCTGAATCTGGGATGCAAGTTGTTAAATTAATTATTTATTTTAGCATCACATATGCTAAAACAATCACTCCTTACCATTGTCTACTTTTACTAATTTCTTATAAATTTAAACCATAGCATATAGTTTATACTATTAAGTAATATTTGTAAACAAATATACAGCCTTAAATTTTTATAATATGCTTAATAATATTCTGAATTAAATAGTATTCATTGCATAAAACTTAAATTTGAAGTAAACTGCTCTTTGTTATTAAGAAAAATAATATTTTCAAATTGTTTACATTATTTTTTAAGGGAAAATAATTTCATAAAATAGTTTTTCTTTTTGTTGTATGAGCTTAATTTAAATTTAATTTTCTAAATGTAAGTTTGATTTCATTTTGTGCAAGACAAATGGAATAATTTGAAAATTTAACTTTCATTTTTAATATTCCATACTATGCTCATTGAGAGAGAGAGAGAGTAATTGTTATATTTATTAAAGAATAAAGTAATCAATAATTAGAGAGTTTAATATTTATCTTTTAAGATATATATTAAACATCGATTTCGCGATAAAATGAGAAGATTGTAATTAATTGAAGCATTGTTCTTAAATTCATTAAATAAAATTTCAACATTATTGAAAAATTGAAATTTTTTTAATTAATAATATTTCTAAAAGGTGATACATAAAGAATCATGCAAATTTTAATACATACTTAATAATAATCAAATAATAACAATTTAATGATATGCATGTAACAATTTATTATTTTATAATCATTTGAATTACAATTCAATTAAAAATTGAATTCCTTAATTATTAACAATATTCATTAAAGTATATATAATATGTATAAAAATAATAGTATATATAATATAATAAAAATATAGTATATATAATATAATAAAAATAATATATATATAAATAAAACTTACGACCACTAATGCCATCTATGTGAAAGAAAAACAATAATATGAATAAATAAGTATCTAAGAAAAAGTCAAATTAATTTATCCTTTATTACGTTGTAATTTTCCAGCATTTTTGTGCGATATTTACGCTTACGATTAATATTTAAATATATAGTTTTAGGTTTTATTTTTTATTGTATGATATCAAATATATTATATGCAATTTTTTAAAAGATTGATGGTTTGAAACTGAATTCAGTTTAACAAGCGGAAAATTGAATTTAAATCTAAGTCATAATATTAAGAAAATTCTATTATTTAAAATTGTAGATGATGTACAAAAAAATCTATGCTTTTCATTTTAATCATTTTCAATAAATAAAATATTGATTATGTATGTGAAGTATTCCCTAAATATGTTTCGAGTCAATGTTACTCTATTTAAATTTGCTTTTAAACTTATATAACTAATAAGAAAAACTAGTTTAATTTGCTATTCATATAACTAATATTCTATTAGTAAATTCTCTATAATAATTATCTTTTAGTTTTAAATTTTCGATGCTAATGGTTGGAACTATTTTTTAATTATATCAATTCTCTTTTATCTTTTTTGAACAACATTATATTTTTTTACAATTCTTTATTCACTTATTATATAAAGTTTATAATAAAATTTGGTTATATTTGATTTTATGATTTGTCTAACTAATTATTTTATAAATCAGATGTCTCACTTAGAAGAGTTAAGAATAGGAGTTGTAACATGATATTCAGATAATTAAAAGGAAATATTCGCAAAACAGTTTTATTTGTACAATTATAATAATAATAATAATAATAATAGTTACATTTTATTATCCATTTTTACTAACCGTTATTTTTACGTTCACCACTGCAATAAAAACTCTTACTTTTCTGTAAGAGTTTTATTGCAGCGGTGAACGTAAAAATAACGTTGTAATTTTTAAGTTAATTGTAATTTATGAACCTCCTTTATTCTTCCTTAATTTTATTTTTACACTTTTAAAATCAATTTATTAATTTTTTATTATGTTTATTTTGTGTAATAACTTAATATTAATATATTTTTTAACCGTTAAATATATAATCTTAAATACTTATATAACAACAATAGAATATCAATATAAAGTAAAAATATATGGTCATATACACAAAAATTCAGAAAATGGTTAAATATTATGAAATGTATATATTTAAAACATATATTTAATACTTTAAAAATATTCAATAATTTACACATTAATTTTTTGTAATGTTTAACATATTTTGATGTTTAGTTTTTCTATTTTTTTAAAGCTAATGTACTAAAAGTATCACAGCTTTAATCTATGTTTAATAATGCTATGTTGTGTAAATGTTTAAAAATACAACTTACTTTCAAATACGTTGTCCACTGAAATATATATTGATACACACTTTTAGTTTTAAGTACGAAAAATCTTAAATGTTTCATAAATCAAACAATTTATTAGCTTTAAAACTGGATGTTCTCAAATATAAAAGTATGAATTTGGCTATAAGAATATATTTTAAAATAGAGTGAAAATTCATTTACTTATGCATGAAGAAAATAAGATATTTTATTTTTACTAGAGTATACAATAAGATTAAAAACCAAAATATTATGTTTGTTATAATAAACAAAAAATATTTCCTTAAATTACCAAATTCTTTTTTAAATTATTTTAAGCATCAGAAGATATTAATAAAATAAAAACATTATTCAATGTAACAGAAGTTTAATAATATGCAATTCTGAAGTATGCAATTTATAAAATTTACATAACTTGTTATTTATAATATTTTTTGTATTACGTATTTTTATAAAATATTTTAAATATTTTCCAACATAATATATATTTTCTCAAATATAATGGCATTAAGTTTGGCTATAAGAAGATATTTTAAAATAGAGAGAAAATTTTACGTACACATGCATGAAGAAAATTATATATTTAATTTTTCTAATATATCATTTTTGGTTGATAATCTCATATACAATGAGATTACCAACCAAAATATTTTATTTGTCATAAAAACAAAAAAACATTTTTTTAAATACCAAATTTTTCTCAAATTATTGTAACTATCAGAGGTATTAATGAAACAAAAAAATATAACAGAAGTATAATATACATTTTTGAAGTATACAATATATAAAAATTTACATAACTTGTTATGTATAATAATTTAAATCATTATTTTTGTATTATGTGTTTTTATAAAATATCCTAAATATTTCGCAACGTAATACATATTTTCTTAAAAATAGATTTTATCTATTATTAACTACTCAATTTCGCTATGACCACTCATATCAAAATTGATATGACTGTTAATTTTATAACTAGTATATCTCTATGCTGCATTAGAAAATTTCCATAAACATAAAATTTATTTATTCTAATAAAGAGGAAGAAGACTTAACAATAATAAATCAGTTAATTAAATAATTATAAAATAATACGTTGCCAGGTGTTTGTGATAGTTAAAGAAAATATAACTTCCAATGTGAAATTCAGTATGTTAAAATTAATAATTTCAAGTGATAAATTAAATCATTGAATAACTATATAATTTATTTATTAAATTAAAATTATATTCAATTCAGAAAAAATAACTTACATCCTTTGATAGCATCTAAAGTGGGAAAAAAACATTTGATTAATCTTTTTTATTTAACCAGTTACATGTTATAAATTAATAAAAACATTTAACGATAATTCACATAAGTTAAAATATAAAATTCTGCATTTTAAACTAAATTAAAATTTCCATCAAAATAAAGCATTTGATAAAGCACAAAATAAAGTATATAAGTCACAGTTTATTTACTTTATATCTCTAGTAACAATGAATCGTTTTTATTTATAGCTCCATAAAAGTACTAGTAAAAACAATTATTAATAGTTATATCCCACCACATTTTCGCTGATAATAATACATTTAATTCTTAAGACATTATAAGTAACTATCACTACATAAATTTTCCTTTTCGTTAAATATCTATTTACTTTAATAATAACATACTTTTCAAAATGTAAGTAAAAAAATTTAATTTACACGAAGTACCTATTATTCAAAAAATAAAAATTAGGACGAATTAATACGTAATTTTTTTAGAGAGAGAGAGAGAGAAAGGAAACTTCAATGTCCAAACCGGGAGTCGAACCCGGGACCAGCAGCCCAGGAGTCAAGAATGCTAACCACTCAACCATTGGCCGGCATACGTAAAATTTATAATATATTTCTAAAGCATTTCTTAACATTTCATTTTTTTTTTTTAAGAATTTATACACGTTTTTTCAACGATTTCAAAAAGAAGTAATAAGATTTTAGTTATATTTTAAGGTGTGAAAAGAAATAGTGCAGGATATTAAATAAAAGAAATATATGTACTTACTGTGTAAAAGACCACGCTCTGAAATGGGAATAAATATTTAAAATGAATAATTTAAATTTTTAGAGTCACATGATAATCATTTTTGAATTTCTAAGTATGGTATAATTATTAAGTACATATGTGAAAACTATTTATGGCGTTTAATTAATGTACAGTTATTAACGAAATTTCAGATTAACTAATGTGTTTAAATGTGTTAAGTTCATAGTTATTTTTTAAATTTAAAATTACTGTTATTTATTTCTAATATATGGTCAAAAATGCATCAAGAAGTATATTAATTTTAATAGCTATATTATTTTGTTTGACATGGTAAAATATTAAATATATATTTTATTTACTAAAAAAATTTAAATAATAATTAACTTACAGTTTCAACGGTTATTTTAAGTTTTTAATGTGTGAAACAATAAAAATATTTGAATTATCCTTTAATTTAATGAGTCTATCAATTTTGCTAATAATTTTAAATAAAATTACTTAAAAAAAGAAATTAGCTTTTCCTTTTTAATTGCTAATAATATGCTAACTAAAACGAAGTATAATTTTATGTTACTAAATTTTATAAGTTAGTATTGTTTTTATATTTATAATAAGGGGTAAGCATGCCTTAATAAATATTTAAAATATAGTTAGTTCTTCAACAGATTAAATAACACTATTTGTCTCAATTAAACATATGAAAACAATGAAATAATTTGAGTACTTCTTTTAAACATTATACTTAGTGCAAGTTTTATTGTTGACCTATTAAATGAAATGATAAATTCTTTCATTTCTGACATACTCACATAAATTGTTTGTAAGCGAAGAATGTAAATATTTTAATATGCTTACTTTTGCTTGAAATAATTTCTTATTCTACGTACTAAGATTAAAATAGCGTTTAAACATATTAAAAAGTCATAAAATGTGAAGTCAAAAAAAGAAAAGGTAAAAAAAATTTTCTAAATCTGTGTTTATAAATATTTATATTTATGCACCTCGTGTATTTCATTAATATTTTAGAGTAATATTTTTATTGCTTAGAATATCATTAAAATAATATATGAAAAAAAGAAATTATGTACTATTATATTATTTAATATACGTGAAAGCAATATAAATCAAAATACAGAAATAAAATATTTAAAATATAATTACTGTTTGTTACACCTAAAAATAAAAAGAACAGAAATTATAACCTTATACACTTAAAATGTTAATAAAAGTTAAATAATATGAAACATTCTTTATCATTAAAGAGTATATTCTAATTAATTGTGTGTGTGTATGTGTGAGTATTCTCACACTAAACTAAATAAATTAATTAGTGAAAATAGAATTGTATTTCACTAATTATTATTTAATTAAAATAGTAAATAGAATTGTATATTTGTTACTTTTTCTTATATTTCAACATTTTATTCTTATTGATTAAAATATTGAATGCAATTATTTATTTGCTTTTTATTCTTATTGAATAAAATGTAAATAAATAATTGTAGAATTTATTTTACATCAGTGTATAGTTTAAATACTCAAAAATAGTTGATGCCTTTAGTATTTTTGTATCAGTATTGAATAAATTTGTTACTATTTTTTTGTGCTGTTTCTTTATGTTTAAAGTTTAAACGTTGAAATAACTAAAAACAGTAAACTTCTTATATATGTTTTAATTATAAAATAAAATTATTTAATGCTGCAATACATTTTAAAATATATTTTTAAGGAAAACATAATTTTGAATAAATATAAGATTATATTAGATTAAGCACTATAAATTACGATTTTCCTATTAATATCTTCTCATTAAATACTTTATGAGAAGATTATCAGTACTTTTTATAGACTCTTGACAAATTAAATAAAATTTCGATCTATATTCATGCTTCTTCTAATTGTTCTGCGGTGACACATCATATCTTTTTTATAAAACACTTGAATTCACGAAATAAAACCTAAATTCTAGAACTAAAACAAAAAATTGTTTATCACATTTCTGTGCCAATAATATTAAATTCATGAAATATACCTAACCAATCAGCACACTTTGTAGGTGTGGTTTGTATGTTTTCTCTGTGAGATCTGAACCGAACGCAGAACACTCATTCGCTTAATTTCATTCTAAGAAAATGAGTTGTTTTTTTAGTCCTAATAAATTTCTATTGTTCCTATGTATCTTGTGGTGTAAGTAATATATAAATGTTATTTATTGTAAAAAAGTGTAATATAATATAAATAAGGAAAAGCCATAGGGACCACGTCTTAATCAGGAGGGAGATGGTCAACAATGCAAATAGACCGGTTTTGGACACTCTGTCAAATAATTTCATTTATAATATTAATTCATTTGATTTCAAAGATCTTTTTACAAGTATTCCTATTGACAAATTTGAGTGATGTTCTGTATTTTTATAAACAGGATTATAGGGACTTATTTGGTATTGATTTTGATTACTCTAACAATTTGTGGTCAAACTTTGTAATTATAATAACTATATTTATAACGGTGAAAATAATTTTATTCAAAATTGCGGTATTCCACAAAGTTGAAATTTTTAAGCAACTTACTAATTTAATTTTACAATATTTTGAAAAAAGTTTTATTTTTCAATATCCTTTTGCTTTTAGATATACTGACGATTTTATTATTTTCAATAATTTAAATATATTTCTAAATCAATTTATCCAAAAGAGCTTTCCCTTATTAAAATCACCATTTTTACAATAACAGTAAATTCTTAGATTTATTTATAAACATTGAAAATTCAATTACATTTTAGATGTTTTTCATAAAACCAATCAATTTAACTTTAAAGTTAATAAACTAACTCACTGGAAATCCAACATATCTTTAAAAATTTACTGAAAAGTAGTACTTAACTACATTTCTGTAAATTTTTAAACGCATATATCATATTTGCAATAATTTAAAGTTTATCAGAAAAATTGCTTAATTAATCAACTCAAAAATAATGATTTTCCAATTGATTTTATTTTAAAATATGTAGGAAGTAGGAAATCTTTTTTAAGATTGAAGTAATGCGTAGTTTTTATAACTACAGCCACCCAAGCACTAAAGTTCTTACAAGAATCCCGAAAACACTTACTTTCACTTTAATTATACTTTAATCTACATTATAAATTTCAAATTACTTTAACTTCTTAATTTAACTTGTAAAAATTTTTTTTTCTTATTACTTTTAGCAACCATATTCTTCTGTATTTGATATATATTTCTCATTGTATTGCTTATTATTCATCGTATAGCTTTGCTTATTTCTCAATGCATTGCTTTGATTCTATTTATTTCAATTTTGATATTGTATTTTCTTCTTATGGAGACACTCTTCGGGGAAATAGCACGAATAATTTAGGACCTTTGTCTTTCGTGTTAATCAGAAAAAGGTGTCTTATTTGCAAAGTTGACCATCTTCCTCCTGGTGAAGACGTTGTCCCTATGCCTTTTCCCTATTTATATTATATTACACTG
>JAPDSC010135507.1:8263-21392 GCA_026290005.1 Latrodectus geometricus | reverse complement strand
ATTGAACTGTTTATTCAATATAATTAATTTAATATGATTTAGAACATTATATTAAACTGATTTAGAACATTATGAAAACTACATTAAAAATCATTTTAAATTTTGTGAAACACTAAAAATGGCTTAGCTTTTATGAGTTAGATGATTAAATGTCTTATAGTTAATTAATTTTACAGTGAATTATGGGAATGGAAAAATAATCGTTTGTAAAAATTATTTTTGAACACTGGAAAATATTAAGCCTTTTTCTTTGTTGATGTTTTTATTATTCTAAGATACTTATTTAAATCATGTCTATATGTTTTCTAAGATACTCATTTAAATCATGTGATAAAAAGTACTTTATTAAATAAGGAGAATTGTTGTTTATACAATTTATATTTTCATTATATCATACTTTTGTTAAATTTTAATTCTATAAACGTTTTTCTTGTTAATACTGGAGTTTTATTTTTTTTAAATTTTGTTTTAAAAATAAATAATACAGATTCTTCTGTTTTTGTAAAAATATAACGAATTTTATGATTTAAAAATTGATTTTAAGTACTTAGTATCATCCAAATTATTGCTGATCAATGATAGAAATATTTTATTATTTTAGATTTTTTTGTGTGTTTTTGCTTTTAGAAAATATAGATGATAAAAAGAATTCTTGAATAAGATAATCTAGTCAAAGAAGGTGTTTGAAAGTTATTTTTGTGAAATAGTTTTGTGAGAGTTCTGCCATCATAATTCAAAATCTAACTCCATTTTTTTTTTCCAAAATTCTTAGTTTTGCAGTATTAATTTTTAGTAGCGCTTAAATTATTTAAAATTCTTAAATAGACATTTCATTATTACTGATTATTATGATTTATAACTTAATTCTAATACAAATGACAAAGTGGTTTTTAATGTTTTATTCCATTTCTTTCCACGTGGAGTTCGTATTTTCTTATGATAGCAGAATCATTTTAAGGCTGTGATATTATTATATTCTTATTTGTATGTAAATGGGTTTACGTTTTGAATTTGTACTTAGCTGTCATGGAATTATGGATCATGCTACTTGAATTAACTGCTCAAAGTAATACTGAATTTTTGGTTATTTTAAGAGTTTTAGAAAGTGTAACTGACTATGCTAATAAAATATTTTTAATCATTGACTGTCATGGTAATTTTTCTAATAAAACACGTGTGTGTGTGTGTGCTGCACAGATTTCATTGCTAATTTTTGAGTATTCTATATGGAATTCATTTTAGTAAAGTAATTTATAGTTCATTTATTATTTTTCTACAAATCGTAAAAAATTGAAAGACAAAGATTTTTATTTCTTTGCAATTATAATCTTGTAAGTGATTTTATGCCAAACAGCACTATTACATCTTATTTCTATAATCTTAACATGAAATAAAAAATTTACTATATTCCAAATGACTGTTTATATATAGGTCCACTCTGTAATCATAAATGTAACTAATACTTTTTCAATGTTTAGTTATTTTTTAGCTAAATACTACAATTTTGTTATAAAAGCAAGAATTTAAGTTGGCAAAATTAATTCAAAGATATTTGATTTTTTTTTTCTTATTTTTTGCTGCCTTTCAATTGATTGCATATTTTAATTTTTAATCCTACATTTTTTTGTAATTTATTTGGTAATTATCAATATTATTTTATAGATTGTTTCACAAAGCCTAATTTTTTGTAATCTTGCATAGTTGTATCAGTTGAGAAAAAATGTGATACCAACAAATTTCAATGCACAGTTAAACTACTTATTGAGAGCCACTATTTGGTGTTGCAAAAGTTCATGTTTTTTCTTATTTAACTCGTGCTTATATAAATGGCTAAATAAATAACTCAAATAGACTTATTTTTTCTTGTCAATAATAGCATTTGACTGATGGACATTTATGAGCTCAAATCATACTTCTTTCCACACATAAATTTATTTTTATGTTCCTTTTTGCATAGGACCATGACTTACAATAACATTGGGAACTTCATGATTGAACAAGTCTCTTAATATTAATTTTAATTGTCATGATTTAGGACCGAATTCATTTTTATTATTAATAAATAAACCAGTTGTTATATCAGTTTATATTTAATCTAGTAACTTTATTTGTATTTGTTATATTACAGTGATTAAGTGCCTGTACTAATAAATTTATTATTAAATATCAATTTCACAGTTTTGTCTAGTCAAACTGAATATTGGACCACCAATGGTTAAAGCAGACCTGCCAACTTTTAGGCAAGATTGCTAAGTTTTACTGATAGCATGGAATATTTTGTGTTTTTGTTTGCCTAGGCAATGTTGAAAAGCAATTTTTTTTTTTTAAGTTTCATCACATTGTGGCGATTTTTTCTCCTTAACCATAGTTAGGAACGAAAATTAGCTCCCCCTTTCGACCCATTTGTGGGAGAGAAATAATTTCCCAGTCTCTGTGGTCTTGGAGGCTCAGATTGGTCAGAGAATGCATGTTTCGACCTCTTTAGGCGAGGAAAGCTCGAACTTGAGAAACCATAGATGGAGATCTAAAATGGTAAATGCAGACTGAAGATTTGTCCAAGTTAAAAACTGAAAATGAAAACATTGATTCTCTGTTGGTTTCAAATTGGTAAAATGAGTTTAGATAGAAGTGATAAATATGATAGAATATCTAAATTCACTATATCTTAATTAGTGATACCGCATAACAATGCAAAGTGTGAAAATTTTTAATTTTTGTAAAAAAGAATAGAAATAAGTTTAGAAAGTCACTATCTAATAATAATTTAGAAACTGCTTACTGTTAAATCTCTTTAAGTAATGCATTTTGTTGTAAGTAAGAGTTACTTTAAAAAGGTTAAAAAAGCAACTGTAACGGCATTGAACTCTTCCAGTATATAAAATATTAAAGAAATTTATTTTATCGAGTTTTTTTTTTTTTTTTTTTTTTTTAAATCGTTTAACCTATAATTTTAATTTGATTAATTTTTTATGTGTTTCTAATGATTAACTTCATTTGATTTAAAAGCTATTGTGAATGTGTAATATAATTCTGTCCAGATAAATAATGCTAAAACGATTGAAATTAATATTTCAACAGATTGCAATTTAGTTTCATTGTGACATGCAAAATATTTCCTTGTAAGTTATTTTTAATTCTCAGAAAACAAGTACTGTTTTTAAAATTGTAATGTTGAAAAAAATGTCACTTTAAATAGCTCAGCTAATATTTTTAAGCCTATTTATTCAATCACAAGAAGTTTTTACCCCGGCTGAGAACCAATACCATCATTTGAAGGTCTTTTTTTAGTTGCACGTGGTAGTTGGCTGTGTTTGATAGTTGTTTAAAATTAATGGAAATAATTTTAGTATTAGACTATTAATTGTTAATAACTATATGGTCAATTATGCGAAGTCTTAAACAACATTTTATTTTGAGGTTAATATAAATTCTTTAATTACTGATGATGAAATGCTAGACATATAAATTATATTTGTAAAAAATGTGTTTATTATTATGCAAAATAAAACAAATTTAGTTTTATTCGCTCAAAATCAAGCGATTCTTAAATAAAATTAAGGCTCGTTTTGTTTCTAAGTTACTTAAAAAAATTTCGATTATATTTAATATATATTTTTCCGAAATTTTATTAGTTTATCAGCATTAAACTTAGAAAGTTAAATTCATGATGGATGTTAGACAGAAAATATCAAAAATAGACTTTTTCTCCGTATAAAAAACATGTAAAATGTAATCTGATGCAATGTTTTCATATTTCATTTAAAAAATACCTTCAGTTTGAATTCTTCTTAATATTTTTAAGTTTAACTGAGAATAGGAATATATTTTTGGGTCTACAGCAAGTAGTCTTTTATTAAATTTATTTCAGAAAACAGGATATATAAAAAATTTAGTTTTTACAGAAATCTATTGCCTTTAATGAATTTTTAGACATTTTATCCATCTTATGTCTCAACTTTAGATTTTATTCTTATATTGACTTATATTGAAAACTCACGATTTTATTCTCAATATTACTAAATGTGATCTTATAGTTTCGCTCTAGGGTCCCTCTTATGCATAGTCACTGCTCTTATTTACGTAATTTCAGTTATTTGTAATCTTACAGGTTTAGCGATGCTTTAAGAAGACACTCTATTCATTTTAAAAATAAATCTATTTGAAAATATTATAGTGTTACACACATTACACATGTTTTTCTTATACAAGGAATAACTATAGTAGAAATGTACAAATATACATTTTTATTTTCGATATAAATATTAAGATAAATCAGCATTTAATAATTAATATTTATTGCAGTATTTAAAATACTTGTCTAAGTTCAACAAAATCCACTTTAAAAATATTACACTAACATTTTTAACGTCAGAACAGTGTGCGTATTGCTATACATCACTGCGTGGCTGCAAAATGTGAATTTCTTGTGGAAAGTTAAGTGTTTTCTTGGAGCAATAATAATTTAGAGTTTAATTCAACCTGATATGTCGCTAAAAATACTGGATCGTCGTGATAAAATACCCGTAGGCACGAAAGCTAGGTTGTCGTAACCCACAGAACTACTGCCGCTAGTGGAACTTCCTGATCGATGTATCAATTCGGATACTTCATGTTTGATAATGGGAGATAAAGGAATATCTTTCTTACAATGATTCGGAGATAAGCCATTGCTTTGAAAAAGATTTCTAAGACACGGTATGGAAGCAGAACTGGATGATTTACTGTTATCAGTCGATAGATTTTGCGTACTGCTAAGTGATTCTTGACTTTTTCTTGACTGACTTTTGGTATGGGTGAATCTTTTGGTTTGGTATGTGCTTTTGGCATCAGCGGATAGTTGCGAAAATGTTCTGATAGAAGAAATGCTTGTCTGACTATCTCCAGACTGATGAAAAAGATCACCAAGAAAAGGTATCGATGACGATTTAGATGTCCAGTCAAGGCTCGATTTTCCTTCATCGCTGCTGTTGATAGCCATTCTTTGAGTACTTGTGCTTGAGATAACACTAGAAGTCTCCGATTCTGAAGTATCAGCATGGAAGTTGTTTACTCTTCGATGAACAAGGGACTGTTCTGAAGGCCAACTTAGACGTTCGTACGATTTCTGGTGGTGCTGATTTAGCGACAAGTGCGTGATGCTTTGCTTTGAGGTATTCCTCAAAAATTTCGATGGGTTGGGAACTTTTCTCAGAGTAACCTGTCCATCATCTACGGAATTCGGATGGTGGAAGGTGCATGGCTCGGATTTTGCTGTAGAAGCTCTTAGTAGAGGAGACAGAGGGCTCGGAGTTTCTCTATTTGATCTATACGGATCAGGTAAATCACAGATTGGTTTCTTGCTCCTCAAAGTTCCATCACTCATAGAACGTGGTTTGACTACGTTCTTCGATATTTCGGGCACTGGTGATTTTTTAATGTGTTCAGTGGTTGACGAGGACCTATTTTGGAAGAAATTTTCTCTGTTTTGATTATAGAAAGGAGAATTTTTCCCCGTTGAATCATTTGATTTGTCCAAAAATGAACCTCTTACAAAACAATTGCTTTGAGGCTGAATACGATGAGAAGACTTCGGAAGAAGCTATTGAAAGAAAAAGCAAAGAATAAATTTGCAGTATTTAAATAATTCAAAATCTGATAAATTAAACTTACTTGCATAACTGTTCTCACTAATCTAGGAGTACTTGCTGGTGCTACTTCTTCCTTTTTAAAGTCTGTTTTAGGCACTTCTTCGACGTTTGATTTGTTTGCTCTGGCTCTTGCTTCATTTTCTTTTATAATATTCCTTAAAATAGATATGAATTAATGATTAATACATTTTTATCAGGAAATCTATATATTTTTTTGGTACAACTTTGATATACCCCCCAAAATTACGCGCCAAATCTGGCACTCCCTACGGACTTTTTAGGGTTGCTGTTTCTTAATTTGGTGTTGCCAATTTAGGTTTTTTTAGCTTTTAGGTTTTTGCTGTTGCCAAATTTAGTATTTTCTTGTATTTTGTACCATTTTTTGAGTTTTTTTTTTTTAAAGTTTTGTGGCAACAAAAACAGGTATTTTGCTTGGCGAGAAGAAAAGGTCGCCAAATTTCTGATTTGGGAGGGTATATCAAAGTAGTTCCATTTTCTTTTATATCAAATGATAAATTTTATCTAGTTATAAGCAATTTTTATTACAGCTTAAAAATGTGCAATAAAAGACTTAAACATATGTACTTGACAACATGAATAAATATTGAATAATTTATATATTTTATTGTTGCTTTTTTCACGATATTAAATGATTTTTAAATAGATTTATTACAAAATATTCCAATGTTTTATCTATGCTTAAAGAATATGACTTTAAATTTAAAAAGTTATCAACTTGTTTAATGATTGTAATAATATTTCTCAAGAAATTCAATCTAGGGTTTAAAAAATGGAAATTAGTATTATTTATGCAAACTCTTATTTAAGAATAAATTTTTCCCGAAAGAAATTTTAAAGAGGAAGTTTTATAAAACTTTCACTTGGCCTGCAATAATATGTAATAATGAAATTTGAACTTTGACAAGCAATGATGGATGCAATTTACTTATGGTTGAAAAAAATTAAGAAGACTTTTCAAACGAATAAAATTAAATAATTAGCTATGAAGAATCAGATGTAATGGTTAAGCAAGCTAGAAAACATCATTAGATTTTTTATACACATAATCGGCTTTCAAGATGGTTGGGTCATTTTGAATGAATAGATGAAGATTTAAAAAGAATTATAAACTGGAGGCCTTTGAACCAAATATCCAAAATACGATAATTCGATGATACTTCAAGAATGTTATTATCCTAAAAATAAATAACTTAAAATCTAAGGCTAGTAATAGTAAAGTTTGGGGAGACTTTGTTCTGTAAATCAAGGACCAATCTGGACTATAACTCTACGAGAGAAGCATAAAGAAATGGACTTATGCTATTTTTTAATGTTTCTGAAGGTTTTATCGTTGACATTATTCAAAAAGTAAAAGACACAATTGAAAAATTATTGCGTAAATTCTATATTTCGTCATTAGCATTTAAATTTAACGTTTTTATAGTTTTATGTATATATTCACTGTTAAAACTCTAAAGTATTATCTTTATTTACATGCTGTAAATTTAAATCACTGTTTTTATGCATAAAATTTCTCTTTTTTAAAAAAATTTGGAAAAGGGTATCCTTAAATATTTTCCATATTCTTTCTTAAATTATTTTGATTATTTTTTTTTAACAATATACTTAAATTTAATAAAGTTTAACAATTATATATACATATATATATATATATATATATATATATATATATATATATATATATTTTAAAATAACATTCCTATTCTGAACATTTCTATTCTAAAAGAACATTCCTATTATGAATGATATTTTGCAATCTATGTAACATGAATGCTATACTGTTGCCATTTTAGTATTCTTGAATAATATCGTTAAATAATTTAATCATTATAAACTGCTTCTTGGAAAGATATACGATTTTATGAGTTTTACTTATTGTTATATTTTGTATATAATTATTTCATCAGACATTTAAAAAACTATGTTTCCATTTCACGCCAAAAATTATTCTTAATGCATAAAAAATTATTATCAAGTGCTGTTTTAAGTATTGTTTGTTTGAACAGCTATAAAGTTTAATACTTACTTAGCTTTCTTTTTAAGGACTTTTTGGGCTTCAGGATAGTTCTTTAAGGCCTCCCATAAGTCATCTTTACCTAAGACGAACAAGTTTGAAAATCCTTTGCTCCGAACATCCGCTGTTCTTCTGCTACATCCGGGTATTCCAAGTAAACTAGAACCAAAAATCAAACGATATTAATCACCTATTTCAGTTTATTATTGCAATGTGTTTCTAAAAATTACTCAAAAACATGGTAGATATTACAATTAGAATTTAGTAAAATAAAAATAGTTAAAATTTTCTGAAACTTGCAAATTTATATCTCTGCAATAAACTATCAAGAAAATTACAACGATTAAGTTCATTGCTGGGATAGCTTTGAAAGATTTTGCTCATCTGCTAATTGGTATGAATGTTTTATTTTCTCTCAAGCAATAAAGCGAAAGGGTTGGCAACATATTTATTTTTGTTTTCATTTTTTTTTAAATCATATAAAAAAAAAAAAAAAGTGAAAAATGTTACAACACACTTTAATAGAAACTTATTTTGCAAATGAAAATGAATTTATATTTTTTGCTTAAAAAAATTGTACAAAAGTTCCTAATGCAGTTGTTCGCTTTACTTAATAAGCATTTTAAGTACATATGCTTTTTGAAAACTGTTTTTTTTTTTTTTAGGCTGACAGTATGAGGTGCGCTGCTCCACTTATCGAATTGAACCATAATTTGCTGTGGAATCCAACTTCAATACACAACAATTCGTAGGTACCCGTTTATAGAGTAGCCAACCAGTCATACTCCATTCATACAAGGAAAAGACAAAGACAGGAGAGAAAGTCTATCCATACCGGGATTTGAGCCCACGACCTCCCAATCCGCAGTCAAGACTAGATAAGGTGAGCAGCAATTGTATGTTCTTTAAAATAATAATGCCTTTACTTTGAAGTTTTTATGTAAAGCAGGAGGGAAAGCAGTCTTTTCGTGTACGAGCTACTTTTAATTTTTATTTCTCCCTCGAACAGATCAACTTCATTGATTATGTGGGATTTATTTTTAGTATAAAATACATTTCTAGGTATGTGGATCATAACAATTAACATCATCAAGACAGTAATCATCGCAAAATCTTTTAGTGGTCTACTTAATGCTCACCCCTGATGTAAAGAATATTAAATCACATACATAAGCTTGATGAAATAACATAGAAGATTGGCCAAAATGAAAGACAAGAGAGGAAATTGAATTTTTTTTAAAGAAAAAGAAACGTGCAACAGATCAGACTAAAGGTCATCAGGAGATTGACTAGAGTTTGTTGAGGTCAAATTTGGAGAAAAGGTAATGACATGTAAAGTGTAAATCAAATGGGCTGTGTGTGCTACTCAAATCACGGAAGGGTATTGCTTATTGTGCAATGATTTTCGAACATTGAATTCTTATTTTGCAATATTTTCTGTCAGGTATTCGGGGAATTGTTTCTCGAAACGATCTCTTTTGAGATTGGATTTTTAAGCTGAAAAAAGCCATGGTAAAACAAGAGTTGCAGTAAATAATTAGTTTACTGTACCCCCCCCCCCACCCAAAAAAAAAATTGTTATTGAGTTTTGTATACTTTGAACCTATAATAGTTCATTATATCCACGAGAATATAATATTTAGATATGCGCCCTGTGAAAATTAATTTTAGTTCAATAAAATCCCTTTTTTTAAGCACTTCTATATTTCAAATCTATCAGTATAAATTAGTATACATTTTAGTATAGATAAAGTATAGATTTTCACGTGCCTCTAAATACTAGCACTGTTTCTTTCTAATATTATTTGATAACCATACAAAAAGTTTTCTAAACTCTTAATTAATTCATAATGTGGTGCTGAAATATTATTTATTAATGCTACTCACTAAAGGGCATTTATATCTTCTTGGAAAGTACACTGGAGAATACTAAAATATTCATTGTAAATAACAGACGAATTCAACTTAAATACCAATGCGCATTTTCATAAGTGAGAAACATATCATTAGGTATATTTAAATAATGTAATATTTGGTAATATTTAGTACAGTAGGCATATGTGTAATATTTGAGTAAAGTAGGCAGAAATTATGTGTATTTAATTCTACCACATAAATTGCTAAGCGTTAATAATTTAGATTTAGGTAAGCTAAAAATAAAATGTCGTATTTACTTTATTTATAATTTTGGATTTTGTTTTGAATGGGTAGATTATGTTTTTCATTCAAGTAATATTTTTTTTTTTCAAAAATTTCAATTTATATGTTTAAGAAAGAATTTCTTATTTTTGCATTGTATTTTTAATTTTTGACGGTATTCATTCAATTCAATTTATAGTTTTGAAATGTATTTTTGAATTGTTTTTACTTTTGCTTTCATGTTTGTGGTTTTAGTATTCGGCTAGTTTTCTTGTTTTTAACCACTTAGTCTCAGAAAAATCTCAGAGAGGGTGGACCCCCCTGGAGAGAGCCCAATCTGGAATTTTATTTATTTTTTGTTTCCTGGGCCGTTTGAACTATTTTATTTTTCTGGAATAATTTATAATTATATATATATAGATAATATATATGTTTTTTTTGTTTCTAATGGCGGGCACACTTGAGTAACTAACCCATTTCCCGCAACCAGGCCGGAAACTGCTACTCATTTTATAGTTACCCGGTGGACACCTGTGAACTAAGTCACGGAGGTACGAGTAACATCGCTTACGCCACACCACCACAAACCCGTTTATAGGATGGGCCACATTCATCTATCATCTGAGGAAAGGACAAGAAACACAGAGAGAGAAAGAGAAAGTACATCCATGCCCGAGGCGGGATTCGAACCCAGGGTCCTCCCCATCCGTAGTCAGTTACTCTAACCACCAGGCAGGGTGGGCGGCATTATATATATATATATATATATATATATAAACTACTCGCTTCCTCTGTATACATTATAAGTGGCATTTTTTATGTCAATTACACTTCTTTATGAAAAAGGAAGAGATTTACGCTACCTGACCATCAGAGAGAAAGTAGTTATGCATTGTTGCAATGATATGCTGAATTTTTTGAAGATAAATTTATGAAAGATATATTTAGTAAATAATTATATCAGACAGAATTTATGAAAGGAAATGTTTATTTTTCTTATGTATCTAACTGGACGTCATCTCATGTCATCTAGGAACACCAAGACCTTTACTATTAATATATATTATTCAATTAATAACTCATTAGAAACTCACACATTATGCTATTACTAAATTGAAATTTTGAATTGAATAAGATGTAATTGTACAATTAGTAACTCATTAGGAGTTCACATTATGTTATTATTAAATTGAAATTTTGAATTGAATAGGATGTAATTGTACTATTAATAACTTATTCGTATTCAATTAATAATTCATTAGAAATTCACATTATGTTATTATTAAATTGAAATTTTGAATTGAATAAGATGTAATTGAACAATTAGTAACTCATTAGAAATTCACATTATGTTATTACTAAATTGAAATTTTGAATTGAATAAAATGTAATTGTAATGTCGAAAAAAATATGATTTAAACTTTTCAAAAATTCACGTATACATAATTTCACATCAGGTACGGAAAAGTTTATAATAATATTTATAGAAACGCATCAAGGGAAGTATGAATTTCATTTCCAATATATTTGACTTGTTAGAAAACAATTTACATGTAAAAAAAAAAAAAAAATAATAATAATAATAATAATAATAAAAATAAAAATATGAGGATTGTGTTATAGTTGTTTGAACTAATTGAACTCTTTTTTTTTTTCTCTATCACCCTTCACTTATAGATTCAAATTCAGTTTGTTTAATTCTAATGTTTCTTAAGTGAGTCTCTGCAAAGATTTCATTTTAGAGAAAAATATGCAAAATTTAAGATTCGAATGATTGGAACAATTCAATGAGACTTTAACCGAGGTTTTAATAAGTTTTTCATTAGAACCTATTTCAAAGGAACAGGTTATTCTGAATTTTTCTATATTTTTTTATATGTGAATAAATATTAGGAATATTTTTCAAAAATGAGATAATTTTTAAATTAACAAATTGAAAAATCTTTGACAATAGAGTTCAAATATAAAATGATTTGTCAGAGTGAAGGCAGATATTTTTGTGGTTACACTATTTAAGACCAAAAATTACCTTATTTCACCAAAAAACACTGCCTTTAGTTAGCGTTGCTAAAACAAGCTCTCCATTGTCTCCACCCAGAACTTCAACTATACCCTTATTAACAATATACATTTCTTTTCCCACTTCACCCTATAATTAGATGAAAGATAAAACATAAATAATAAAAACTTCTGAGTATAAATTTAGTGTGAAAAAATACTTTGTAATGTAAAGTGATCAAAATGTATATTTGATATTAAAGGAAAAAAAATTATAATGCATTACATTTTCTAAAAATTTAGCGTTATATGATGTATGAAGTTTTGGAAAATGATTTAATAAAATTTTAAGTGGTTACATAAATAATATTTGATTTCATTGTTACATAAAAAGAAGACATTAATTAAAACAATATTGAAATTATATATGGTTTTTTCTAGCCTTCTGTCTAGTTAAATCGGAAATATTTCCATCCAAGTGGGTTTTTTTTTTTTTTTTTTTTTTTTTTTTTTTTTTTTTTTTTTTTTTTAAAAGCGAAACAAATAGATTAATTTTCTTAAGAGAATTATGATTTTTGAAAACTCTTGGCAACCTTAAAATTTGCGTGGTAATTTAAACATGATGTTATCTTATTCATTATAGTAATATTTATTTTCCCTTTGTCATAATTTGTGTAATGAATACAGAATGAATTAGTATTTAAATTTACAACATACATATGTACATATCATAATATGTATATTCTTGGTTAACTGTACATATACTTATCGAAATAATAGAATAGTTTTGTTAAAATTAAAATTCTAATCTAGAGGAGAATTTGTATGCTAAGTTTTCTCAAAACATAATATTTTTGCTGTAGGAAGGGTGCAGATTTTGAGTTGTTGATATATTCTTAAATATTTACAAATCAGAGTAAAATTCCTATAGATAGTTACCTTTTTACAAATGTAATCCCCTGGTAAAAATAGAACAGGTTTCAACTGCAAGACCAAGTCTCTTAGCAACGCTTTATCACAGTCCTACAAAAAATTTACTCACGATATAATAATATATTTTATACGAACATTTATATAAATTTAACAATCCAAATTGTATTTTAATATATTATTACATTTTGGACAATATTAATGCAATCTGGTAATGACAATGTACTTTCCTTATATAAAGAGAATGAATGACTTATGTTGAAATAAACCTTGAGTTATTGCATGACTTATGTATGTGTAATCAATGTTCAAAGAAATTTATGTCTAATGGTAGAAAAAAAAAGCCATGTGTGATTTTATTTATATAGTTTATTTTGGCTTATTTCAGTATAAATAAAAT
>JAPDSC010135504.1:0-24790 GCA_026290005.1 Latrodectus geometricus | reverse complement strand
TTTTTTTTAGGAACCTTTGGAGGCTAAAGAGGACATTTTAACTCCGACATTATCTGATGATACAAAAATAAATTCATATCAAATTAGCTGTGACTCAGGAGTTAGTGTAACTTCAAATATGAAATCTAACCCATCTTGTCAGCAAATCACTTGTAGTTCTGAAGCTGTGAATACTCTTGAATTTTATAATGCAACAGAGGAAGTGAATTTTAATTTTCAGCATGCTGAACTTTCTGAAAATGATCCAAATTATGTAGTTGCTGACTTGATTTCCTTTGAAAGTGTAGAAAACTTGTGCAATGAATCTGAAGAAAGTAATCAAGTTGTTAATGAACTTATGATTAATCAGTGCTTAAAAGTTTGTACTTGCAGTTGCCCATTGCATTTACTAATCCCATTTCCTTCAATAAATTTTGTTGAAGAAAATATGGTGGTGGTCATGATGTCTCACATTGTTAATCCCAATGAATTTTATGTTAATATGGCAATGGAAAGTAGTGCTACGCTTGATGATCTTCTTGAACAGATTACTCATGTTTACAACTCAGCCACATCACCAGGTGTTAATTCTATTGTATTAGATGATTTAATAGAAGGCATGTTTTGTGCTGCTTTGTTTGAAGATGGAAATTGGTATCGTGTGAAAATATTGGACATACATTTAAAAGTAAGTTTGTTCAGTATAACATAAGAATATTGTGCATTAAATAATTTTTTATTAAAAGAATACAAATTTTTGTATAACATTTGTATTAAGAAAATTTGTGATATTTATTTTTTTCTAGCTAGTTGTCATGCAGGATTTATAAGAAATATATATATTCTTATTTCTTTTCAACTATGAAGTAAATTTTTAATGCTTCCTAAAAAGCTAAAATATATTGAAAAATATCCATTTCTTATACACATTATTCATTGGAAATATCTGACTAAAAAGTTTTCAATGGACTGCTGTATTATTATTCAATTCCAGTTTTAATAATGTTAAAAAATACTATTTTACCTAATATTTAATAAACATTTTAATTTCAATTTTAAAATATTTTTTCATGTCAAAGTGACTGGTTTAGGTTAATAAACCCATTAGATGCTATTCTTGAAGCCTTTTCAAAGATAGTTAATTTTAAATGTGAATTATTTTTGTTATTAATCCTAATAATTATAGGAAAGGTTTTTTTTTTTTTTTTTTTTTTTTTTTAATTTCTTAAAAAAAAATTTATAACTTTTGTTCATAAGCCATTTCTGTAACTTTTCATAGTTTAGTTATATCCTATTTATTTTTTCCGCACTGTTATTGATGCTATTGTAGAATCTTAATTATTACAATGAAATATTCACATTGTTGTTTTTATGAATTTTTTTGGATTTAAATAATTTTAATTCTTTATCGTTGCTTTTCAATTTTATAATTTCTCAATGTAATATACTTTGTCTGTATTTTTAATGGGCAAATTTTAGAATTGAAAAATAATAAACCATTTTAAAATTTATTCTCAAACTCTAATTTTTTTTTTTTTTTTTAATTAACTAAAGGCTTCTTATTTTTAGAGAGAATTTAATTTTTAAGTACCGGTAGCGTTAGACTTCCTTACCTAAAACAGTAATTTTTTTTAATGTGACCTTTTTATGTAAAGTAAGTATAGAATTGGTTGTTTTTCTCTAATGATGTCCAACTCAAAAAGTTAATTGCATCGTTTTATCACGATTCTAAACTCCAATGCAGCTGTCTTGTTATTGATTTAAATTGACACAAATAGACTATCAACAAAACATAGCTTATTGAAATTATTTCCCTATCTTTAATAAAAACTAAAATTATTAAAATAATTCTCTTTGCAATGTGTAAAATTGCTATAGTACTGTCTTATCTGTATACAAAATTTTCTATTCAAGTTTTATTTGAATATTAAGTAATTTCTTCATACAAAAAAAAAAATGCATAGAAAATTATTTCCTCCATTTTTTTTTTTTTTTTTTTTTTTTTTTTTTTTTTTTTAAATTAGATCAAATATTAAATTTAGAAACAAATTTGGTAATTAAATGTTTCTATAAATATTGTAGAATATTAAATTATTTAATTGTAAGAAACATTCAAATATATTGTAACTTATAATTTTATTCTCATCTTTATGAACGATTTTGATAAAATTAAATCAAATTGTAATTCATTGAGGGGGGGGGGGAAACTGCAGCGAAACAAAATTAAAATTCTATTCAGTACTCACTTCTGGCTTGGATGTTTATAGTGGTTTGGAATCCATTTTAAACTGTAAATCTCAGTCTAATTAGTTCTTGTGTACAAAAATGACTATTGACCAAATTTTTAAAAAAATTATTTTGCATTATTTAAAATTTATGTTATAAATCATAGTATAATTATTTGTAAAAATGATAATTACCCAAATACAAGAAATCAAAAGATTACAAAAGTATTCTTTTTTAAAAGGTAAAATTTAGACACAATTCATAAGATATTTCCATGCAATAGATACAAATGGAAAAAAAAATCCAATCCTTAGTAAAGGCTATTTTGACCAAATCCTACTAACTAGTACAAGTGCCAAATATGCCAAACTTGTAGATTACTGTGCTCGAATGGATATTTGTGATTTTATGATGTAACTTGATATGTGCAACATTTTTCTGAAGCTTTTGTTATGTGTTTTGTTTCGTTCATTTATAATTGCAATTTAAGTGTTAAAGTTATATTTTGTTTTGAAACGGTATCAAATTGAATTATTTGAAAGTTTTAATATTTGTGTGTAACAAGTAAAAGGTAAAGATAATAAGATAAATTAAATTTTTTAATAAAATTTTTTTTTAGTTTTTTTGCAAGTAGGTAAGTTAATTTTGTGTTATTCAATTAAAATTTCTGTTGTGTGTAATAATTTATGTAGTTTATTGTGTAGAAATATTTTACATATGTATTTAGATTTACTGTGAATTGTAATGCGTGTTAATTAGAAACTCATATTCTGATAAAAATGTATGTTATTTGCATTATTGATGTAACTTTATTTCATAGCTGTCTCATATGCTAAATTGCATTTATATTGATGTTTTAATAAGCCTTTTATCACTGTTCAGTTAACTAACATTTGAGTTTTCCATAAAATGTTTTAGGTTTGGATTTATAATGCAGTTCATACCTGCTTGGTATTGTTATATACTGTGTACTTGTAAAGTTTTGTACTCTTTTGATTAATTGAAATAATATGATTATAAAAATTAATTATAGATATTTTATTGATAGAGTAGGAATAGTAGTATTGATTTTCAAAGTTATTTTATATTTTTTGTAATATATGAAGTTTTTTCTAGTTATTAGTTTTGTAATTAGTAATTATAATAAAAATTTGAAATTAAAAACTGTATGAGATTGCTATAGTCAAGTTTGAGTGCTATCAGGATTTTAAAGATCATGTATTGAGAAAATGATATAATTTTGATTGGCAAGATAATTGCAGCACTTGGCATGTAAATTGGAAAATATGCAAAACTAGTACAGGCTTCTAGAATTTTACTGCTATTTTTACTTCTAGTTTATGTGATTTGCAACATTTGTATAGGCTGAGTACAATAATATAAGGAGTTCTTGCTTTGATGGAGATCTTTTGGCTATTGAGTTACTGTCATATCTTTCATGAAAGTCGCACTTATTTTAATACGATTTTAATCTAAGGACCTTGCATACCAATTTACAAGGTTAAATATCTATCCTTAAAAAATATTTATGAGGAAATGTAATTGTGTCATCCATGAAAGAAAAATTCAAACCTACAGCACTTTGAAATAGCATGTGAAGTACAAGATTTTTAGTACAGTTATATAGTTTTTGATTGGATTTTCTTGCAAAAAAATTTAGATATCAGCTAGGCTATAGTATAGGATACTATCATAAGAAAACTGTTTCCATTGTGATATTGCAAGGATGTAGAGCTTTGCATGATGAGAAGTTGTATTACATTCTCTTTATGCAAATCTCTACGTCTAAAATTGTTCATCAGACTTAAATTACCTCTCATCTTTTGAAAGCCTTTCATTCTAGTCTTGTTGTCCTCAGTTCTCTTGTTTGTACATACATTTTATTACGATTCTATATTATTTTAATCATTATTTATGTACATACTTTAGTTTTATTTTTACTTTTAACCGTTTGTTTTTTTATTTGTATATAACTTATGAAATATTTGTTATTTACCAGTTTGATCAAAGTCCCAATGTTTATGTGCAATATGTTGACTATGGAAACAAAGCATGGATAAGAAATACTGATTTGAGGACATTAACTCCTGAATTTGCAAAATCTCCGTCATATTCTGTCAAGTGTTCTTTAGCTGGTATTGTGCCTATTGATTCATCCTGCAGCAACAAACCAACATGGAGTGAGACTGCAGTGAACATATTCAAAAATATGCTGGATTTTGAACACTGTCTTACAGCTCAAGTCTGTGGTAGAACGACAATACTTAATGAGTAATTTAATATTTTGATTTATGTTATTTTTTCCATATGAATATTTTATTTGCTTCTACAGTTTGATAGTTATTTTTTCAAATTGTAATTGATTTCATGAAATTAGCACTGCAAAAGAATTTTATGAATGTATAAATATCAAATATTAGTTAGGAGAAGTGCACAAAGCTTTCTCTAATTAGATTGTAAAACACTTTAAACTAGGTACACTTGATACTGAAGAATTGCATGTCAGCTCCATAAAAAGAGCTTTTGACGACTTAAACAAAGTGGGTGTACCTAATTGATTTATAGATTATTTTAGATTTGGAGCTTGGTACAAAATGCTTTTAGCAGAGGCACCTTGATTTTCAAATAAATTAAGAATTAGTTTGTGATATTGTATTTTAATATGCTTTCTTATATTCTTAAAAGTATTTTAAGTTCTTTCTCCTAACTTTAAATAGAATGTAAAATATTTCAATAGAATGTAAAGTATTTCAAAAGAATGTAAAACATTTTTATCTGTACGATTTTCAATGTGTGCGTTACCAATTTGTTTCTTATTTTTTTTCCCATTTTTCTATACACTGTTATAATGCAACTTAAAAAGTTAATTAAAAATTTCTACTTTTATTGTTATAAAATGCTCATAGAGTATTCAAAATTTCTCTTAGATTTTTGTAGTTGTTTTAATATTTTGTATATGTACTGCTCGTTTTAGTGATCCTTTACAAGTACTTTTATGGGATACTCAAAAAGCACAGGATGTACTCATAAATAAAGCTTTTGCCGACAGCAGTGTTGCTGAATTCGACCTCAAAATCTTAGAAGACTTATTTAACAAGCAAGAAAAAGAACATAAAGGTAAATACATTAAAATATGTTTTGTTTTATAATAATAATAATCACATTCACCTTTTCATTTCATTTAAATTAGTTATAAAATATATATTTGTTAGTTAGTGAGGGTTTGTTTTTAATCTGCTCTTTCATTCTTTTATTAAAAAAAAAAAAAAAAAAAAAAAAAAAAGATTTTTCTTCAAGTTTTTTGTTGAATTTAGTTTTGTTTTTTCTATATTATTTAACTTAAAAAAATATTTTATTATGGTAGAAGTTGAAGTTTTCCATTGTTGGGATCCGATGGCATATGAATACAATGATATACAGAACAGTTATGGTGTGCCTGTAGAAGATTTTCAAGTAGCTGTTTCTGGCTATAGTAAGTACCTAAAATTCTTCAAACTGGAAAAAATTTGTTAGTATAGCATATTATTTTTAATATAATACAAAGCAAGAATTTTTACTAATTAAATTAAATATTTTATTAAATTTTTTATTGTGTAAAAATAATTGAATTTTAATGTTAAAATTTCTCTACATTATAATTAACATTTGAATAATTATAATATCCAGTCATGAATTTCTGAATTCTTCTTCACTCTTTTACTACACACTTTTACAGTTTTATCACAGCAAAGTGCTGATGTCCGTTTGACTCGCCTTCGTTTCAGACACTCACTTTTTCACATACCGGCACTTGTTTCTGAGTGAATTAAATCCTTAGTGTGAAACTTGTGATGAACAATTTACTGTATTTCGTATTTTAATTTCATGCCCTGATTTTAACATTAACTATGTTATGTTTTTTCAGACAGACATTTTAACTCTGTATGATTTAGTGGGGGAGCCACGCCACAGAAACTTATTTGCCTTTTTTAGGGCAATAAGTTTTTTAAATTTAATTTATGTTTTACATTTTGTATTTGTATAATTATATATATGTTTTTTATTAATTTTATATAGTTAGATTTTAAGAATATTATTTACAAAGATTTTAATGTTATTTGAGTTTAAAAAAGTAAATACAAAAACTTTTAGTCTTGGCGCAACATGTTCATTTTTGGACTTTGCGCCATAAAACCAAACCAACCAACCAACTTTCAATTTACGTAAAAGTTAGAAATGTCTAGATGACTATAAAAATTCTTTACAAAAAGAAGCCAAATTCCCTCAAAAATCATTCTCAACTTTTTGTTTCGGGTGGCTCATCATAGTTTGCTTTGTCTTAAAGATTCGTTTCAATCGTTATACATTTGGCTTGGATTGCAGTTATTATTTTTCTTAATAAACTGGTGGCAGAAGAGCATAGTTTTAAAATTCTGATAAATCAACCAGATATTATAAATTTAACTATGTGCAAAAGTGATAGAAGATTCATATACTTACCATTATTTTGTCTTTCAAATAAATATTTTCTATTTTTTATTATTAAACTGCCATTACTTTCTGGGTGACCATTGTGTAAGTTATTTTCAATTTTTGTCTAAGCATAATTTATCTTATGCTTAATATTTTATGTAAATATTACCTATATATGTTTTAAAATTATATTCCCTTTCTATATGGTTTAACAATGACTCAAAGTAATATATTAGCCACAGATATCCCCATGTATGTAATTCTATTCTTCCTCTCACTCCCACTTTGCTGGGTTAAGCTGGTAGTTGAATATTTATCACTTTGGTCTGTAGTTCAATTTGTACTTTTGATTTCCACTCTGAACGTTGATATTCATGGTGCTCTGAATCCATTTTAAGTTTTAGGTCCCACTTTAATTAGCTAATCATGTACAAAAAATTTCTGTTAAGTGAAACATCCAAATGCAAGGAACATGCAATTTAGTTAATTCTTTTAGTCATTACTGACATACATTAAATCAATTTATAGATTTTTATTATTTGATTTGAGTGAATTTCATTTTATACAGTAAATGCTGTGAAATTTCGTGTATAAATGAAATATCAAGAATATTTTATCAATCCTACTAATGTAGGGATTCTGCATAAAAATAAAAAAATCATTTAAAGAAAATTTACTATATAAAAACCCCATGCAGAAAATACAATATAAAATTAATTTTTTTATGATCTGTTGAATTCAGAAATAAACTTTTAATTAATGAAAAAGATTTATATTTTTTATTAATTATATCAGGAGGGTTAATGAGAAATTGCCTACAGTTTAGATTTTTGATTTTTATTTTTAATGCATCTCAATATTACATAGAAATAAAATTTATGATTATCAGTTTAATGTAAAGTTATAACTATAAATTAAATCTGATTTGCAAACGGGCTAACAACTGATAAGATACTTATATTAATGTTTGCATTGGGAATAAATTATATTATTGGAGTTTTACAGAAAAAAAATGAAATTGAAAAACTAATTTAACTGTGAATAGCTATGTTCTGAAGAAACTATTTACTTGAAATTTAAAAAAAAAAAAAAAAAAAAAAAAAAAAAAAAAAATTTCATCCAAAATGGTTTTCTGATAAGATTTAAAGTGACAAACTAGTTTATTGTCCAAGAATATATCTTTCTGATGTTATGATTAACCTGAGTGAGTATGTATAAAGTTTGATTCAATTTTTAGTAACCCTTGATACACTTTTCATTTATGGTTGAAATTTAAGTATTTGAAGTTGTTTTGTTTTAAAAATGTATCCAACTGAAATTTAATTATTTAAAGTTATATTTTGTTTTGAAAATATATCAAATTGAAAAATTTGAATTGTAATATTAGTGTGTAGGAAGTGAAAAGTATAGATAGTGCTAAATTGAATTTGTTTTTTTAATTCTTTTGCAAGTAGTGATTAGGTGAATACTTTATGTGTTATTCAATTAAAATTGCTATTGTTTGAAATAATATTTTTTTTCGCATTGTCTAGCAATATTGGACATGTATTTAGGTATACTGCAAATTGTAATGCTTAAATTTGAGTTTTCATTAAAATGTATGTTTAATAATAATAATATTATTAAAAACTCTTTATTTTTTCTAAAAAGTGTATTTTATTTATACTGTTGAATTAGCTTTATTGTTGGATTCTTTTCGAGGCTAGAATGCATTTTTTACTTTATTTTTCTTTTTAAGGTGGGTGCTACTGCCTAGTTAAGTTTTTATAAATATATATTTTATTTATTTTGAAGATTTAATCTTAATGCCCAATTATCTCCAGGGTGGATTGCATTATAATAATCTTTTTTAAAAGTGGCAGTGTTGTCTGGTCAATTAAAATAAGTTTTTATAGAAATGTTTGTTGTATACATTACTTGATCATTTTGGTTACCTGGTTGTCATCCATTGTAGACCATGTGAAATTTTGTTTATATTTGTTTTTTAATGTGTAATCTTCTTGAAATTAGTTTCTAGTTATTAGTATTTTAATAAATCTATTAGAAACTTTGATTTTATAACAAACACACATCAAACTATTTTAAACTTTGATGTTTGAAATTTAAATAGTGTGAAATTGCAATGTGTTGGCCATATTAAATATTAAATTTTATATTATTTTTCATATTTAATTAAAATACATATTGTTGTATTGTCAACCTATGCTTGTTCAGCAATCTCTAAAAGCAGAAATAATTTTTAAGATCACTCTGAAATTATTAAAACTACAACAGTGATGTAAAAATGAAACTCAAATTTATAATTTCCTCATTTCCAGTCACAGTAACAAAATTTTTAACTTCTTATTTTGCTTTCAGCAAAACTTGTATTTTGTCAGTCTTTCATGAAGTCCGAGATTTAAGCTGCTTAATGGTTGTTTTTCAAAAATATTTACCCTCCAGTTGTTGGTATTGGTTAACAAACTAATTATTGAAAGTGGGAACAATAGTAGTGGGTATATATTGAATGCGGACAATGAGAACTGTTGTTTTCACTAGAAGATGGTTTGTGCCAGATTGCTTCGTTGGACACATGGCTTATTTAGTATTAAATATTCGTCTTTGTAAATATACATTGTTATCTGTCTGATTGTGAAGAAACTGTATGTATAAATATTTATTAAAGTGTAATAAATCTCCAGTATAGTAAAAAATTCTCTTCTAAAATTTATTTATTATTTTAAGCTACAAAATCTAGAAAGTCAACTTTTTAGGTATCTACAATATTTAGACCTTTGTTTTGCAGCACACTTTGTCCTTCTCTGCTGATGATGGAACCTAAAAACGTGAAATAATCAACACAATGTTCAAGTTTGAATGTGATCAGGAATTTGAAAGCTGGACGATTTCGTGAAGTGATGTAAGTTATGCTAGCAAGATAACTGTGTGGGATTTGGCACAAAAAAATTGGAAATCATGATAAACCCATATGGGATTTTACCAAAAGAGCATATTTTATATAACAGCATATTTATTAAGAATAAATAATTAGTATCACTACTCTTAATAAGGTATTTTTTTTCTAGGAAATCCAAAGTTAAGAATATTTTATTGAAATGAATAAACAAATATTGTTCATTCATTTGAATAAAAATTTATGAAGAAAGTGTTTACAGCAGAAAGTGTAATTACTTTATTTTATATTATTCTCTGTTGCGCTGGCAGCTAAATGGTTATTAATCAGGCCTTCAATTTAATAATTTGTAGTTTCGACTTCTACTTGGGGTTCATAATAATTTGGATTTTACTTTAAACTGTTGGTCCTGGTTTAGCCCTTGTTTGCAAAAAAGTACAATTAATTTTGACAAAAAATCTTATTCTATCTCTAAAAATATATCTAAAAGTATTGTTATTTTATTTTGCAGATGTTTTGATTAATGCTTAATTTTTAAATATTTACAATAAACTGTTTGCTTTTTAATTTAAATTTTATTTTCATTTATTTTCAGTTATTAAAGAAATTAGTATTTTTACTTTCAATGAATATTAACTTCACATGGAACTTTCTTATTGTGTAACATAGATTCTAAAATTTACAACTGTGCAAAAGGAGAACTTAGTTGTAATATTAATTTTTTCCACATTTTATTTTTTCTTTATGATAAATCCCAGATAAATTATTTTTATTTTCCTTTTAGAACAAAATGATGAAGATTACATTTGCAGATATTATTCTCTTAGAGGTTATTGTCCTCGTACTTATTGTCCATATGAGCATGTTCCACTTGCTGAAGGTGGTGAGTATATAATTAAAAATTTTATTGAATAGACTGTGAATTTCATTAATTCCTTTTTTATACATAATTATATAGTATTGAAGTTTCAATAAAATTGTGTACTTTGAATCTTTATAATTATGAACACAAACATATAGATTGTTCTTACAAATTTACTTTAGGTTTTGAAATTTGAAACTTTAAATTTTTTTTATTTATTTTTCTCTTTTAGTGTGAGAGAATTCATTGTATTATTGAAATTGCTGCAATTTGTTATCAAGTTTATGATGTGTTTTTGATGTATGAATATTTCTCATAAAATTTACACACATTAATGTTTTACTTCTATACTGAATGTTGATTTAATTCTTTACTAACTAGGTGTAACTAGAGATCAAGAAGAAGTATATGCTTTTAATACATGCCCCCCACTTCCCAAGTGTGAGGAATTTGTTCTTGTTACAGTATCTTCTGTTCTCACTCCTAGCTATTTTTATATCCAACTTCCATTTGGTGAAAAAAATGTGGATGAAATCGATTCTCTTATAAATGAAGGTATATTTTTGTGTGTACATTTTATCTTTATGGAAAAAATTTATTATATTAGATTTGCATCAGATTAGATTTTTTTAATCATATTTTGGAGTTCAGTTTCATACTACTTAATAATGCTTATGTATTTACTAAATAATAATTTTTTTATTGTAAATAATACACATTTTTTCTGAACATTTTGAAATTATATAATCTTGGGATTTTTATTTCAGGTGTCAATCAATGTAGTCTTATAAATCAAGAAGTCAAAGCATTGTATCAAGCATTGAAGTAAAATTAAGTTTTTATATATTTTAGTTTGAAATTAAGAATATATGTACAATTTTAATAAAAATATGAAAAATAAATATTTTAAATTTATCATTTAATTTTTAAATATTGCTTATTAATTTAAAATATTTAGAAGAAAAAATATTTTACATTAAATAAAATAGTTATTAATTAATCCTAAATCAGCCTCAAAACAAAATAATTGAATTAATCAAACAAAAGTTTTTTTTTTTTCATGAATTAAAATAAAAACAGCAATTTAAGTTAACTTTTTTAAAAAATGAACATTAAAATTTGCTTTTAATAAAATTGTATGAGCTTAATATGTTGTTTTGGTGACTTTTAGTAATGATTTTAGTAAATTAAAATATAACAAGTATTTTCCAAATTTTTTTTTTTTTCAATAAATTTCGATGAATCTATTTTTAACTTCAAATGTAAATCAATGCCGTTTCATAATGATATGTATATATACTTGAAAAGTTATGAATTATCAAATATAACTTAAAATCTTATTTGAATTTGATTTGTAAAGTAATCTATTTTTTGTTAGTGTAAAGTAATATTACATCAACAAAAATAGATCAATTATATTTAGCACACTCTAATAAAATCATTTTGTGTGTTGTATATATATATATATATATAATTAGTTTGAAGATTATAAAATTGCTTTTTATTTGGAGAAAAAAAAAACAAAGTGTTCTAAAAATTTGAAAACGTTTAATATATCTTTCTTAACAAAATATACTATTATATACATCAAAATATAATATTACATTTTAATCATTGTATGACAGAATAGGAATTAATCATTTTTAAAAGTAGTTTATTCTGTATAAACAAAACAGTATTAGATACTTTCTCATGCTATTACTTACATTTTATAGATTTCATTTTTCATATTTTTCTTTTTTCCATTCTTTGAATAATTGTTCACACAGTTTCAAAGTTTTAAAATATTTGTACTGTATCATATTTATTTATTTTTTAACTGAATTATTACAAATGTATTAAAATACACTGAATGAAAAGGGGGAAAAAAAGCATTTTAGGGCAATTAATATAATATTAGAACAGTTATTTGTACTGTCTGAATCTTCTAATTTCCATTGTTTTAACTCAATGTAGATTCAGAAATTTTCAAGATGGTTAATTTCTCAGCAAATGATTCTTTATTTTGTTTTTCAAATGTTAATTAAAAATTTAATGGTTCAATAATAAAATGAAATTAGTATATTTCAAAAAAGTTCATGTCAGGTCTATTGTATATATTTTTCATTTGTGTAAACTTCATGCATTTTGATATATTTACAAATTCAAATAAACACTATTTATAAAAATTAAGTATTGTATTTTCATTATTTGCAATGCTTTTATAAAGCATGTTCATTTTTATTAATTCAGTAAAATATTGAAGTTTCAGTTATTTAATTTCCATGTTGATTACTGTAAATCTAAGTTTATTTTTTAAATAAAAATATTTATTTCAGAATTATATAAATTCCTTTAAAGTATTTTTATTTAATCACTATTATATTAGTTGCGATTGCTTTTTAAAAGTCTCTTATTTCAAAGTCCTTTTTTTAAAAAAATCTTTTATCTAATTTTAAAACATTTTTATACTCATTAAACTATTTCATCCTTTACGTTTTTTTTTTTAATTTTTATTAAAATATTTTATGTAGCATTCAGTATTCTAATCTACCTTTTGATGAAAAAACTGCAGTAGATTTGGCATATGGTAATATAGTAGTTGCACAAAGGCAGCCTGATAAAGCTTGGCATCGAGCAAGGGTGATTGATCTAAATGAAAGCAATGGTCAGACGAAGGTACTTCTATTTATTATTAGTGTTTATTCGTGTTTTACATAATTCAATTATTGTCTGAATATCCATATTAATTTCTGTCATTTTATATTGAATTTAATTTTAAGGAGCATGAACACCATGTTTTAATTGGAAAACTATAAACTGTGTAACAGTTATTAAAAAACTCTTGATGTATTTTTTAGAAAATATTTTTAATTAATTTTAAAAATGTTTGCTAAAAATGCATCAAGAGTTTCTTAATTAGTTATACAGTTTATACTTTTGCAAATAAAATATGCTGTTCATCCATCATCTTGATAAATTTATTTTAAAAATTTATAAGATTTTTACAGCTGTATAATTTTTAAATTACTCAAAATTTGAGGCAATAAATTAAAATAGATACATTATGATTGTATGTCAAAATTGAAGTAGAATCATTAATAGTATACATATAACATTTAGGTATTTTATGTGGATTTTGGAAATGAGGAATGGGTTGATCGACGAAAAATTCGTGAGATTCAACCTGAATTTTTACATCTTCCTTTTCAAGCTATAGAATGCCGCTTGTATGATGTTGAACCTCTTGGATTTGAACAAGGCAGAAAGTGGAGTGCAAATGCTGTGTAAGTAATGTATTAATTTGCTCTTTTATTTTAAAATGTAAACATGTGATTTTTAAGAAACAAGATTTCTTAGTCTAGCTTCTTAAAAGTTATTTGTTTTAATAACATTTTTAGATAATTTATAAACAAATGTTTAAATTTTAAACAAATGTTTGTGTTCTATTTTAGATCAGTTTTTGAAAAATTGGTGTGTGATACAACCATGCTTGCTTATATTGCAGATAAGTAAGTAACCTTGAATAAACACTATTTGTGTAAAAAAATATCTTTAACCTCCTTTTTTGTTTATTTCTGTTATATGTACTTTTTTTTCTAATAAGTATAAAGTAATATATATATAAAAATATAATTAAATTTAGTTTCAGATTTATTCTATTTCTTACTATTTTCTATGTTTTAAAAATTGTTTGACTATTATTCTTAATATGTTAAGTATTTCAATTAAGCATCATAAAAATATTATCACTAATTCCATTAATAAATGCCCTATGATTATGTTAAAGTAAAATAAATCTATATAAATAATGATTTATTTTGATTTTTCAATAAATTAAGAAAAATTAATGTCACAGAATCTTATACTTTTAAGATAACCATAGTATATATTACATGTAATATGCTCTATCTTTAGACAAATGAGTATTACAAACATTTACAAAGATATATTATGCAGATTTGCCTATGATTTATTTTTGAAAAAAAAAATATGTCTGGAGTTTGAAATAATTCAAAAGAAAATTTAGCAATCACATAAATCATTTCATTTAAAATTAATTTTGTTACTTAAATTATACTACTAGTGAATATAAGATTTGCGAACTAATTACTTGTCACTTTACTGCTAAGGTGACACCTAAAATATATTATGCCTTGTGTTAAAATACAGTTTGCTTGTGTTAAAATACAGTTTGCTGAAATAAGAAAGGACTTTTCATTTTTTGCATTTTTGTCTTTATTGGATGCAGCAAAATATTATTTCTCTGAAATATGAAAATGATCTTAATTTATGTTCACCTATAATCTTTATAAATCATATGTTTTTAGATATTTGAAGTGATCTTAAAATATTTAAAAAAAAAAAAAAAAAAAAAAAAAAATCAATTTAAATAATAAATTTTTTTTCCATTAATGATTTAGATATTCTTAATATATGTTTAAATCAACTTAAGTTTTAATCAAGTAAAGTTTATAAAACTGCAAATTATAAAAAGGAAAAATTAAATCCTCAAAAGAAATCACACCATTCATCTACTAACTATGCTGTGTATTCAACTTACTTAGGCCTTAGTTTTGTATTTTAAAAATTCTTTGTTTCTAATTGATTAAACTATTTTCTATTTTGCATTTTTAGCAATTGTTAAGAATAGTTAAGCAAGTTTGCTTAATATGCTTCTGGAAAGAGTATTCCTAACTACGATTGTCTTCCTTATAGAACTGTTTTGGAATAAAAGTTTCCATCGAAAACTATTTTTAATAGTATTAAATCTATTTTTCAATCAAAATAAATTTCTTGTGAATTCCAAGTATATCATTATATTTCACTCTTTTCTATAGTAATTTTCAAAAATTTAATAAAAATTAATACATGTCCATTGTACAATTTGTATACAGTGTCAAATCTACTTGGATGGCCATACTTTCAGTTCTAACAACTGAAGTAATAATCTAATTTTATGTTAATATGAACATGTTGACTGTTCCATCACTACATTTAAACAATGTGGGTGTGTTGGTAAAAGCAATTTGACATCAATGGACAAATAAGGTCCTGTATATTTTAGTAGTTACTGAAATTGCCTTACTATCATTTTATATGTTAATCCTGACCCACATCTAGAGTTGAGATTTTATATGTCAATCGTGACCCAATCTAATTTCTTTATTAGTTATTCAGATAGAAATTATGCTTGCCTGCAGGACTATATCTTAATATTTTAATACATACTATAGGTTCTATGAACACTATACTGCATTTTTCATTTAACTGCTAACAAAAGCTTTTTGTTTAACATGTTTAAAAATTAGGTTTGACTGGATCTGAATGGAACATGTAGATTTACAATAATGTAAATGTAAAATTGATTCTAATGTTTGTCATTTGAAAGGTAAACTCTTATCTATTCTAACCTTCATATAAAATAAGTTTCTTCCTTAATGTCCAAATATTTGTTTGGAGCAACATTTTTCAATGTTCACTAAAAATAATAAAATCAGAAGAGTAGCTAAAAGGAATTATCTCTGATTTGCAAAAGGTAACTGTAGAAAGACAATATTACCACTGGGACAGCCTGACGAATCCAATTTTAATATTATGTTTACAACACCAAAATTGAATCAAATGGATGGGAATAACTTACAGTAAAGTCTAAAATTCACTATTAATGAAAGTCAGTGTAACCCATCTAAAAGGACCACTTAAGACTAGTTTTATGAGATTTTCACTGATCTATAGTACTAGGTTATCATTTCATCACAACCTGTGTTTCCAAGTTTTGATGTCACACTTGTTAATCTGTATTTTAATTGGTATGGTTATAAAAGCATATTTATTGATATCAGTAGAGTTTTAAATCTGCAAGTATCACTACTTTTAATCTCAAGCTTTAAATAAAAATAATACTGAAATGTCTGTTTTTCAATTCATTGAAACCAATCAGCCATTTTTTACGTTGCTGTTGATAAATGATATTGGAAGATACTAGACAAAGGTCTCAGCGGGCATTTACATAATTAGTGAGATAGGAAGTTTAAAGAGCCTGGAGTTTATTTTCTAAGCTCAAGAAAGTTTAATTATAGCAATCATTATTTACACAATGTAAGAATTTTAAATACATATGTAAAACTCTCCAAGCTCAAGATACCATAGATTTTTTTTCTGGAAGAACCATCTAATCGCCAAATGTTTTGTATGCTATCGATCTACTAATCACAAAGCAATTATCACTTCATATTTTAGTAATAACACTCTTATTTTTATTTTAGCTCTCAACCTTTCTAAACTCTATCTGATATTATATAATTGTAAATTAATGTGTCCCTACTAAAGAAAGGAGAAATTCATGTAACATATATAACAACTCATAATGTATCTAAAAGCATGGGAGTATGTTTAATGATCAAATGAAGTGTTGTATTTTTTCAATATTTATAAAACTGCAAATAAAAATGAACTTAAAATAGTAAATGATTTGGTTAATCTTTTTGATAATAAAGGGAATAAATGATTATGCATATTTAGAGCCCAAAAGAAAAATGTGTTTGTTGAAAAATATATATGATAAAAATTATGGAAGTTTCAACTGAAAATAGAAATAATATTTGTTAACTGTTTTTAGGATATTTGGTAAACAATGTGGGGATCAAAAAAGGATGTAAAAAGCTTCTCTTTGAAGAAAAATTTTTTTTATTTTTGATGGTAGAATAGGATTTTAAAGTAGATAAAAATGTTTTTCATGAATTCCATCATTCTGCAAAACTTTTCTTTTAGGATTTTGAATGAAATATTTAAAAACTTTAGCTTATATATCAATGAATATCCTAAAGTAAAACATTTGCTTCTTGAACTGTAGATTGCTGCACTTTATTCAAGCAACTATTGAATTTGAAAGCAAAATTATATTTATAACCATTGAAAATAGATATTTACAGATGATCCTTTGTGTGAAAGATTTCATGATTAAAATAATGTATTGATAATTAACTAAAAGAGTTTTCATCACACTAAGAAAAAATTCAAAATGAAGTATATGAGTATATGAAAAAATTATATCTGAGAAGAAAAAGCAGTCTAATCAATCTAGAAAAAAATTTGTATTATAAATTGGTCAGCAAGAAAATAATTATTTTTCCTCATTGACTAAATTGAAACTGAAAGTATTTAAATTTGTCTGTAGATATTTTATTGCATTTTAAATAATTAGTGAAATTTCAAATTTGAAAGCAATGTCACTTCCTGCAAAGCAATTCTGTGTCAAATTAAAAAAAAATTAAAAAAAACTTACCGCTTGATATTAAATGTTTGATTTAAGTTTGCATTGGATCCAAAATGCATGGGGAATAAAATACGAACTTATCCAATTTTCACTTTCTGGGATTCCTGAAGAATTTAGCTTGGTACTTGAAGAAGTCAGGTTATGCTGAAAATGAAATATTAAATGAACTGGATAATGTTAAACTATACAATGGAGATAAAACAACCAGAATTAATTTAAAGTGGTGCTCTTATATCTTTAAATAATTCATGATAGTATTCCAAGATATAAATTTTTAACTTTTTTAGTGAAAGCTTCATGACTGTATTTTCAGAAACTTTAGTTGAAGTTTCTTTCAGTATTATATGTAATACTGAAAATTGTGAGAGATTGTCTGCATAATTGTGAGAGACTGTCTGTATTTGCCTAGTCAAAGTTTTTAAAGCACAGATATCATAGTTCAAAAATTTCCAAGATTTTCTAGGGGGGGGGAAATCAGGATTTGATTGTTTCTAAAGTGTATGAAATCATTTTTCGATCAAGTAATTTTTTTTCATTCAATGTATCTTTAGTTCCATACATAAACACATAAGTTACCTAAACATTAAAACAAAGTAAAAATCAAATTTTCAGTCTAATGTTAAGTAGCTATGAAAAAGGAATTAATATTTTTCAAGGAAAAATTACAATATCTAAAATAAGCACTGATTTATAATGTAAATTTAATAATTATAGAACTTTGTAAAACAATCAATGTATTTTAACGTGAAGTTTTCCATCTTGGTAATTTTTTTAAAGTGACATTCCTGCTAGTGCACTTACACTCATATTTTACTTGATTGTACACAAGTTTTGCTGGAAAATCAAGGATAAATTTATTCACAATCAATCATGAACAAGACTTGGACGCTAATTCAAATATGCAATACGTTTGATTAATTTGGGGAAACTATTTGCATTGCACGTGGATGGATTTTCACGAATTTAACATAAAATGGTTGTATTTGTTCTTTAATCATAATTAGATTAACTTATAAGTTTGATCACTTCATTTAAAAAATCATGATATTCAATTAACAAAATAAGTTTAAATATGTCATTATGTTTTCCTTTGTCCATTTAGGTGCAATGACATTCTACATGTCAGCTTAAGAAGAACAACTGAAAGCGATCATTATACAGTCTCACAGCATCTCATAAGAGAAGGTTTTGCTCAAAAGAAGTCTTGCATTACTAAAAAGTATCAAGAATGTAAATATGTTCCTGGCTAAAAAAAATGAAATATTTGTGCATTTATTGTATATTATAATTTTTAATAAGTGCCTGTCTTACTGTTAGCAGTACTTGTATGTGATAAATTTTGTCTTTATTATAGAATAACTATACTTTAATTTGTCATTTTTTTCATTTCTGTCTATCGTATTGTTTTGTATAATACATTAAATGTTGAATGCATCAAGTGTCATGTTTATTAAGTATATAAAAATTTTTTATAATTTTTCAAATAATCGTTTTATGAATATTAAGTTAAATAATTTATAAAATTGCGACTAACAATTATTAAGAGCAAATTCCATTGGAACTGAGTTTTTGTATACTATACTAAGTTTAAAAAATTAAAGTTGTCCTATCCTTTGCAATTTAATTTTTGTAATTAAATTCTATAAATAGATATAACTGGTCTGTTTTAATAGTAATAAAACTTTTTAAAATAATAATGCAGTTTTAATGTAAAAAACTTTTTTTTAAACTAAAATTTTTTGTTTTTTTTTTTTTTTTTTTTTTTTTTCTTTCTAATTTGTTTCCATAGATGTCTGTATAGTTGCTGAAAACTCCTTTGTGGCAGTTTATTAAAAAAATTTTTTGTATGTATTTCTATCTGAAGTATACCATAAATATAATATTTAAATTAAATTTAATGGAAAATCAATTTTTTTTTATCTTAATTTAAAATATTTTCATTGAATCTGTCTAATGAACATTATGCTAATAAAGGGTGCTCTAACACATTATATTTGAAATAAAAAAATATTTGTTATTAAATATTATTTGTTATTGAATATTTTTATATTCAGAGGGCAATATGTGAATTAGTTCATGTTTGCAATATATTGTATAAAATAGAGATAATATAAATAACATGATTTTTTATTTCATATTAAAGTATATTTAGTATTTCAAAATTTTCCTTTGAAATTCAATTTAAAATTAAGCATTAAAACTTAGTTAATTCACCAGATACAATTACTTTCGATTAATCCCCATTTTTTCTTTGTTCACTGATATTTCCGCTTTCAGTTTCTCTACTCGTTGATATTTTTGCTTTCATTTCCATTAACAAGTCAAACATCATTTCCAATTTTTCATTCCAAGTATTCCGATTTTAACAACTATATCTCAAAAAACAGCTTGATTATATTTATTACACATATACAGGTGGTTTTAAAAATAATGGAAACACCTTCGATTTATAACGAATCAAATATTAGCATGATGTAAGATCGTCTTTGGCATGTAATCCAAAACGGATTCGCTTAGGAATTCATAAGTTTTGAATATTGTACCATTCTTTATGAAGATTTTATGAAAGAAGAGTGTGATGTCGATGGAGGATATCGATTACTTGATAGATTCTTGATGCTTTCCTATTTTCTGCCTCTCAAAGTGGAATGTGACCCTATGTTGCTATGTAATTATTACTTGTATGGATGAGTACTTTCACCTCTCTTAATTTGTAATGACAATTTAGAATCATCTATATATAAGTATATATATACAGGTAGCCCTCATACAACGCGGTATCTTATAAGGTTTCGCTATAACACAAAATTGCGGGAACCCTCCTACAACACGGTTTTGCTATAACGTGATGAGAAAACTGCAAATCCTTTGTACATACAACGCTGTATGTACTTCTACACCAGCAGCGAGGCTTGCTGTACTAAAGATATAGCGTTGCGGAGATGTATGTAGGTCCTTAACCGTACTTGTAGCCAAAGCTTTATATAGGCACGCACGAGGCGATAGACCTGATGCGTATTAGGTATCCCAAGGCATGAACCGGCACTTGAGACGGTTACCAACAGGGACTGTTTAGTTATAAAAGTTTTCCGCGCGGTCTTGGCTTTAGACTAATTTACGACCGGATCAAGCGGTTATGCGAGCCACGTGGACGATGTCACTTCAAAATGCGGGGAGGGGAAGACCGTTGCTCCTCTCATCGTGGACTGTGTCCCCCCGTAGGACATTGGAATACGCCCAGTTAGGGTGGGAACATCCAATTGCTGCTTAATAATTAAGCAACGCCTGCAATATTTCTAGTTTAAGATGCGTGTTTTTCGCGAGGAGTCAGTCAGTCAGTTTTCCGTGTGGTTTTACCTACGTTATTTACTTTCATCCCCGTGACCTGAAAACAGTGTCACGCTGCTAGTCGGTAGTCTACGTCTAGCCACGGTGTGTTAAAGAATAATTCTTTCATCTTTAAGACATTAAGCTTCAGCCCCAAGCAATGTCAGATAAAGTTAAAACACCATTCAAGAGGAAATTTGTTTCTTTAGAAGCAAAGATACAAATCTTGGATCGTTTATTGAAAGAAGGTAAAGCATCCCACATTGGGAAAAGCCTTAATTTGAATGAAGCAACAGTCAGGACCATCAAGAAAAATGAAAAAGAAATCAGAAGTGCAGTTGCCGCAAGATCTTCGACATCCGCAAAACGTTCAGCTCGCTTCAGAGCGTCAATAATTGAAAAAATGGAAAGCACTCAGCATTTGGATTGATGATTGTTGTCAAAAAAGAATCCCATTAGATGGCAATATCATAAAACAAAAAGGACTAAAAATTCACAACTATCTTAAAGAACTGCTGCTTAAGTACTGCCAACCCAGATATTGTGGCGAGTAAAGGTTGGTTTGAAAAATTCAAAAAGCGTTTTGCAATTCATAGCATGAGAATCCAAGAAGATTCTGCATCCGCTGATCATGAAGCCCATAGGACGTATCCAGAGAAAATTCAAAACATTATAGCCGAACAAGGATGCACAGCAGATCAGATTTTCAATGTCGATGATACTGGGCTTTGGTGGAAAAAAAATGCCCAGTAAAACCTTTGTCTCCAAAAATGAAAAAACTGCTCCTGGATTTAAGGTGTCCAAAGATCGTCTAACGCTCCTTTTATGCAGTAATGCATTAGGGTTCTTCATGACAAAACCCTTACTAGTTTACAGATCTTCGAATCATCGTGTACTGAAAGATGTAAATAAAAACACCTTGCCAGTATACTGGAGAGCAAATCCAAGAGCTTGGGTAATAGGAAATTTATTTAAAGATTGGTTTTAAAATTGTTTTGTGCCAAGCGTTATTTAAGGTAGAAAATTTTAAGCTGTAAGGCGCTAATACTGTTAGATAATGTTTCATACCACCCACAAGATTTGACTCATCTCAACGTCAGAATAGTGTTTCTAACGCTACTTCGTTACTCCAACCATAGGATCAAGGTATTATTTATACGTTTAAAACGTATATAAGAAGATCCTTACAGTGGATTTTAGATGCAACCTATTCAGAATCAATCAGCGTAATGGAAGCTTGGAAGAAACTTTTAATCAAGCTCTATCGAAATCATATCTTTGTCGTTGAAGGAAATATTAACATCAACCTTAAATGCGTGTTGGAAGAGAGATATGGCCCTCTTCTGTTGAAACAGAAAACATCGGAAAACGAAATTGGTGCCATATTAGAAGTCGCTTTATCAATCGGAGGCAAAGGTTTTGTGAATATGGCTGAAGACATTCAAGATTTATTAGTGGAAGAAGTTGACGAAGCGAATTAGATGGAAATGGCATGCCTGGCTGCAAATAAATATCTTTTTTCTTACTAGCTCTGATGAAGATTGTACAATTAAGAATTTAACATTAAAAAATTACAAGAAGGCCTATGCATAGCGGAAAATCTCTAGTCATTTTTCTTGAATACAGACCCTTCCACGGAAAGAAGTCGAAAATTCAAAAAGGAGCTGTAAATCTGTTTAGCTCCATAAGGCGAAATACATAATTTTCTAACACATTCTTGAAGCGATATTGCTTGATCTGAAACAAGCAAAATACATTTTTCTTCACTAATCATGAGTTAATTTCTGACATATCACTGTGAAAGAGTTTTCTTTGTTATGTTCCTAAAAGAAAAAATTCCTCCTTTTAACCACAATAACAATAAATTTCACTTAAATTTACAATAAATTTCGTGGACTTTCGACCGAACTTTGAGTCTGACGTATCTAGGTTTTCTGCACGCAAATGTATAAATTTCGTCAATTGGTCTTGACGGAGAATTATAAATTTGAAATTATCTGCTTGCGACTCATATGTCATGTCAATTAAATCAACCTGGCATCTTTAGTTCATTTTTTAAAAATTATTGGCCTAACAAACGTTTCTTAAATACCTTTGATTTCTTTTGACAGCTTTCGCACAAATTTAAAATTATCATTGCTTCGGTAATAATATATATATACATATTAAGTTTTTTTGATATTCTGTTTTTATTACCATACAATAGTTGATACAAATGTTGAATACATTTCAACATTTGTATCAACTATAAAATTCTTCCCTTCATTAAATTCATATATCTTGCTTATCGATAGAATAATTGAATTTTTTTTCCACCATATAGTACACAATAAGAGAAATAATTTATCAATTCAACAAATTTTATTATTATAAATATATTAACAATACCCTGTTGTGTTATTAATATTATAACAATAACCTATTTAATTGAATTCCTAAATGAAAACCAAATATTGAAGAGTAAATAATATATATGATGAATATGTTTTATCTAAAAAATTTTTACGCCAAATAGCCGAATGGTAATTTTATTAGCCTATTATTTTTCCAGGTCTTAAAAATAGAATGACTAAAGACGGTAGGCGCGCATTAGTTTTTTCTAATTTTTGTGGGCTCTTAAACTGGGGGCTGGAGAAGATATACATATGCTAGGAAGAGACTTATCTCTTCTAACCAAACAGTGGTCCATTTATGCTCGCAGATGGATGACTTAATTGTCCCTCTTTGTTGACGATCTAGCTTCGCCGTATGGAAGGAATTGATTCATTTTGGTGATTCTATTACTAAGTAAATTTTCCGATTTGTAGGGAATGCTCATTGGGAAGGGGAGTAGCCTCTTACCCTCCCTGCGAAAATATTCGATCGGCTCCAAGGTTCCATTGTTCTATTCGCTAGAACTTACAACAATGCCCCTTTTCCTTTCGCTGTCCTGTAACTTCGCCAATACAAAAATCTGACACACTTAACGGCTTGGAAGTCTTCATGGGGGAGAGGAAGACGCTCTCCTCTTTCGTGTTTTATTTTTAGCTTTAGATGGCGTGGAGGGAGAGGTAGAATCGACAATCTCTTTTCAAAGACATAAAGAGTCAATTACGCTCGAATAAAATGGTGTTTTCCATTTTCTGTGTGAGGTTTCTTTTCCTTGACATTCTATTTCCTCATTTACAATTCTATTTAATTATTTTATTATATTTGAGTGCGTTTATGCCATTATGATCCAATATAATTTTGAATTTGAATCGAAGCTTAGAATTTCTTCTTTTCGTTTTATAAAAAGCCAATGATAAAAGCATTTTTTGAGAATTATTTATTTTGTATGATGGTGGTTTTTTTTTTTTTTTTTTTATTATTATTATTATTATTATTATTGGAGATATTTTTCAGTCGAAAGGATAAGTCAATGAAGTTCAATTCAATGATCATACTTTTAATATATCTCCAGTATACAGAGTTTTTAATTTGAGGTTATATATATATATTAGGTTGGGGAAAAAGAAATCCATTATTTTTACGTGAACTTTTTATAACTTCTTTCAGATTCACTTTGTAAAAAAGTTTAAAACAGTTTTCATGTGGATTTTTAGGTCTTGTGCGAAGTTACGACTGCTGACATGCTGTCAAGTTTGATAATTTTTGATATTTTATAGACATTCTCGACGATGTTGTATCCATGCGAGGTGCATCTTTAGCATCTAAATACCCAAACGGAATCGACGAAACAAAAATTGTACGTAACTGGTTGTTACAGTCTTATATAGGACGATAAACACCTTTCACAATTTTAGCCACCCGG
>JAPDSC010135492.1:0-11608 GCA_026290005.1 Latrodectus geometricus | reverse complement strand
TTATGTATATAAGTATAAAGTATTTTCTTAATTTCGTTTGCAAAAAGTAATTTCGTTTTTAAAGAAACAATTAGTTTCGTTTTAGGCAGAAGTAATAATTTCGTCGCTGATAAAGTATTCTTATATGTCAAGTAATTAAGTATTTTAATTAGTAAAGTATGGCTTTTTGGGGGAAGGCTAAAAAAGTAGATTTAATAGAATTAGCAACAGAATTAGGGCTCTCAGTACCTGAAAATGCTAAAATAATTGATTTGAAACGTATTATAACGGAATCAGAGACGTATGATGAAGAGTTTAGTAAAAGTTTATTAAGTAGGATTATTGAAGACGCCAAAACGTTGGCTGACCGTGAGTATGAACTTGAACGTTTACGTATCGAAAATAGAGTCCAAAATGCAAATATTTCGGATTTAAGTAACAACGATGAAAGTAAAAACGTACTCATAGATTTTCGAAAGTTAATGCACGAATATAAAGTGAAAGATAGAGATATAAATTTTTATTTAGTTTTATTTGAACGGCAGGCACGACGTATTGGGTTAAGTGAAGAGAATTGGGTGTCACAATTATTAGGACTGCTCCCTTATGAAATTACGCAACTAATTGCGCGTGAAAACGAAGATAATGCAAATAATTATAAGTATGTAAAATCATTATTGCTTAAGAGATATAAATTAAGTGCTGATAAGTTTAGATTGAAATTTTTAAACCATGTTAAAAATCCAGAAAGTACTTGGAAGGATTATTCATTCGAATTACAAAACTATTTTGAGGAATGGATAACGGGTCTCGAGATTTCAGATTTTAATAGTTTAAAAAATTTAATTATTACTGAACAATTGAAGAAACAAGTAAATTCAACAACTCGTGAACATTTTGTGGATGAATGGCCTAAAATTAATACTCCAGATCAATTAGCGGATAAATTGGATAATTATGATAATGTTCGATCTATTAACAATTATAAATTACGAAACTCGTCAAATTATAATTATCGTAATGAAAAATTTCAGGTAGAAAAGAAATCATTTCCGTTTAGTGAAAATAAAAGTATTCATCGAAAAAAGTCAGTCAGCTCGGATATTCGAAATGAGAAAGGGGAATTTAAATGTTTTAATTGTAATGATTATGGTCATATAGCTCATGAATGCCCGTTGCCGAAGACATCTGCTTACTGTAAGAAATGTAAAAAAATATGGTCATTCTCAGCGAACGTGTAAATATGAAACCGATGAAAAGCGCGAGGGGAATAATTTATCCGTCAGTCAAAACAATTCTCATTCAAGTGCATCGTTAGCGCCTACGAACTACTTGAAAAATGCTTATATTTATGGGAATAAGGTGATTGCGTTAGTTGATACAGGAAGTAGTTGTTGCCTTTTAAAAGAAAGTATCGCAATAAAAATGAATCTGAATCTGACACCAGATAGCAGTAAATTATTCGGTTTTGGAAATCAAAATAATCCAGTGACTAACGCTCTTGGAAAAGCTGTAGTAAATATTCGTATTGACGATGTAGTTGGAAAAAGTATTCCTTTATTAATTGTAGAAGATAATTCCCAACCATGCGATTTAATTTTAGGTAGAACATGGTTAGATTTACCATACATTGCTTTTACATGTATTGGGGGTAATCTAAAATTTGGATACTCAAATAACAACGTTTTCTCTGAAATTCAAGTAGATATTAAGGAAAATGCAGTTAAATTAAAAGCATTAAATGAGACAGAAATCGAAAGTAAATCAATTAATCTACTTAGAGCGAAAATTGAAGAAACCGAAAATTCGATAGTTAATGGGGCAATTTTAGTCAAAAGTATAGGACAGAATTTCGATTCTATTCTCGAAGTAGTTAACGGTGAAACTGTTGTACCAGTAATAAATAAAAAAGAATTTAACTTAAAAATTAGGAAATATCAGTGTTTAGGTAGGGGAATGGAAGTAAGTGAGGAAAGCTTATCCCGATCCAATAAAGTTGGAATTATAAAAATGAACAAGGATGAAAAAGTTGAAATTATAACAATTAACAAGGAGAAGTCTCCTATATTAATGAAAGATATAAATTTCGACAAATCTTTAGATAGTGATAAAAAATTAGAACTTTTGAATTTATTAAATAAGTATCGAGACTGTTTTGCTTTAAACATAAGCGAGTTAGGCTGCACGAATTTATGCAAAATGGACATTAAAGAAGTAGATGGGAGTAAGCCAACTTTTCAAAAACCGTATAAAACCAATTCTGAAGAGAGGAAACACATAAAAGAAATTGTATCCGAATGGAAGAAACATGGAATAGTTACAGATACAAGATCTCCTTACTCCAGTCCTGTATTATTAGTTAAGAAAAAGACCGGGGAACAGCGATTGGTTATTGACTATAGAAAATTAAACTCTCAAACTGTCAAAGATAAATTTCCATTACCCAAAATTGATGACATTTTAGAATGTCTAGGAGGAAGCCAGTTTTATACTACTTTGGATTTAGCTAGTGGTTATTTACAGTTACCTTTGACTGAAGAAGCCAAATTGAAAACTGCTTTCATAACTCCAGATGATACAGGTCAATTCGAGCGAATGATCTTTGGATTGGCAAATGCTCCAGCAGAGTTCCAAAGACTCATGAATCTTGTTTTGGGTCCATTGTTCAACAAAAAAGTACTGTGTTACTTAGACGATATATTGATTCCAGCTAAAACATGGACCGAAATGATACAGAACCTTACTGAAGTATTTGAGTGCTTAAGAAAAGCCAATTTAACTTTAAAACTACCAAAATGTGAATTTGGAAAGTTACAGACTGAATTTCTTGGTTTCATACTTACTAAAGATGGTTTGAAACCTGGACCACGTAAAATAGCTGCTATTGAAAAATTTCCTGTTCCTAAAAATACGCATGACATCCAAAGATTTTTAGGACTTACTAGTTTCCTTAGAAGATTTGTTCCTAAGTATTCTCTGAAAGCAGCACCACTATCTGAACTTACGAAAAAAGATGCAAGATTTGTTTGGGAAAAAGAACAAAGTGAGGCTTTCGAAGAACTTAAGAGTAATCTCATTAAAGCACCGATTCTCGCTCATTATGATCCTGAAAATGAAACCGAGGTGCATTGTGACGCAAGTTCAATTGGATTGGCCGGAATATTGTTTCAAAGAGATAATAAAAGGAATTGGAGGATGGTTTATTGCGTTAGTAAGAAAACTACAGAAACTGAACAAAAGTACCATTCGAGTAAATTAGAGTTAATGTCAATTGTGTGGACAATAGAAAGGTTAATGCAGTTTCTGATAGGAATAAAGTTCACTATCATCACAGATTGTCAAGCAATCGTGTATCTAAACGCTAATAAGTCATCAAATCCTCAGATGGCAAGATGGTTTAACCTTATGCAAGAATATGATTTTGAAATCCGACATAGGCCAGGTGAACGAATGAAACACGTAGATGCACTAAGCAGAGCAGCTGTTGAAGAGCCAGAAGATACTTTGCACAGTATTATTGAAAGAAAATTTGAAGTTTGTGTTACTTTGACTACAGAAGAACAAGTTTTAATGATGCAAAATTCAGACATGGAACTACGTAAATGAATAGATGTATTCAAGAAGAATGAAGATGACAGGTCTGAATCTGAAAAGAAAATGATTGAAGGATATGTTTTCAAGCAGAATAAGATATATAGAAAACACAAGATTAAAGGGAAAGAAATTTTACTTTATGTAATACCTAAATCAATGAGGAAAAGTATAGTAGTTAGATTCCACGACCTCATGGGACATTTTTCTGTTGATCGAACTGTTAGTAAAATAAAAGAATTATATTGGTTTATATCTATGAAACTTTACGTAAGAAAACATATTTCGATGTGTTTTGAGTGTTTGCTGAACAAAGTTCCAGGAGGAAAAAAGCAGGGGTTTCTGAACCCAATTGCACCAGGGAAACGTCCATTTTCTATCAATCATGTGGATCATCTAGGCCCTTTTGTTAAAACTTGTAGAGGAAATCAAGAATTACTTGTAATAATAGATAATTTAACTAGATTCGTCAGAGCAACACCAGTGAGAAGTACTTCAACTCAAAACGTACTGAAAGCTTTAAAGAATTTCATCGACGAATTTGGATTACCTGACAAGTTGATAAGTGATCGAGGTTCATGTTTCACTTCTCACCAATTTGAAGAGTTTTGTACAACAAATGGAATTAAGCATACTTTGAACTCTACAAAGCATCCTGAAGGAAACGGAATGGTCGAAAGATGCCATGGAACTCTATTAGCTACAATTTCTACAAGTATGGAAGATCCAAAACACAAAGATTGGGACTTGAAAATTAAAGATGCCGAGCGGAATTTAAATAATGCAGTTAATAAAACAACCAATAAGACTCCATTTCAAATGCTACATGATTACTCACCTAGATTTTATGATGGACTAATAAGCAAATTAGCAGATGATGAAGCCAAAGAATGTAAGGATCCTGAAGAAATACGAAAAGAAGCAATTCAAAATATAGAACGTAAGCAGGAAAAGATGAAATCATATTTTGACAAAAAAAGATGTAAAACAATCAACTATGTAAAAGGTGAAATAGTGGTCATGAAGAAAACACCTCAAGCTTCAGGCCAACCTTTGAAAACTCAACCAAAATACAGGGGACCATTGATAATTACTCAAATATTACCAGGTGACACTTACAGAGTGACTCAGTTACAAGAAAAGGAAAAGGGACACTTTTTCACAGCCACCGCCCATGTAAGTCAACTAAAACCTTGGAGAATTTATCCAGACACAAGTGATTCCAATGATACTGAAATTGAACTTTGAATTTAATGAACTTTAATTTAAATAAACGTTTTTCATACTAAATTAAACTTTAAAGAAAATCTGAACTTTTATGATATTTTCTATTGAACATACTGTATACTTTCCTCATCATATGTACTAATTATTTCTTTTCTTTTATAAGTAGGTTAGCAAATGTAAAATTAGTGTAATTTCTAAACTTTTGTTAAATTTTATGGTTAAAAAATAGTAAGTATGTCTACTGAAGAATTGTTAAGATTTGTAAGTATGTTTATTTTTATTTTGCGATATTTTGAAGTTTTTGTATTATTTTTAGTTTATAAATGTCTACAAGTATTGTTTGTATTAATCAGGAGATTAATCGGTCAGTCTGGCCGAATGTTAACATTAAGCTGTAATATTTAAAAAAAAATAAGTGGCCACTAGATGGCAGTAGTTAACATGTCATGTAAAGAGATGTATATGTAGTTGAAAAGAGAGAGAGTGTTGATGAAGGAGCTCGCAATGAAAGAGCTAGATGTCTGTAAATAATTCTACATGTAAATAAATTTGTAAATATTTATTAAGTACTCCTTCCTTCCCCACCTAAGCTACTCGTCATCCGACAAACTATAACGGAATAAACCTTAATAAATCAGAAGAGGGATAACTCGCGATGCTTCGGAATTCAGGTAGGCGAATTTTAATTGTTTCGTTTTGAAATGTGTATTAACGTATTTAGTAACGTATTCTAAAGTAGTGAACGAGATTTAAGAATTATGTATATAAGTATAAAGTATTTTCTTAATTTCGTTTGCAAAAAGGAATTTCGTTTTTAAAGAAACAATTAGTTTCGTTTTAGGCAGAAGTAATAATTTCGTCGTTGATAAAGTATTCTTATATATATATATATATATATATATATATATATATATGACATGATGATGATTATTTATTTTACTTCAGTGCACCAATTTTGAAGAAAAAGTTAAGCAGGAACTTAACAATCTCAAAGAAAAATTATAGATCTATTTGTGTTGTTCAATTATTTATTATTTGTGGAATAATAATTTGAAGATTTTTAGTGGTTATTTTATTGCATTGACTATTGAGACATCCGTTAAGCAAAAACCATGTTTCATCTCTGGAAAAAGAGTTCCACAAAATTAATTACATTAATTTTGAAACAATTTAAACCATTTCCAGTAACACATTTGCCTTTAAATATTAATAATTTTAAATATAGTTAATAATTTTGCGATAATTTAAATTGTTCAGTTTTCTGTGCAGTGGAATAAAATATTCTTTCAATGTTGACTAACTAATCAAATCTATTGTTTCATATACTTTGAAACATAATGTAATTTATTCTATTCATGCTCCATCCGAATGTTTCACTTTAACATTCATGATTATTCTACATTATCTTTCTCAGAAATTTTGAATTAATAATGAACTTAAATTTCTGGATGATTTCAGTTCCTCAGTAATAATAAAATCAATAGAAAACAACATTCAAAACAAATATTCTTTATTATTGGAAAAATATATTGACTTTGATATCATCAGAACGAGATTTCAATTTAATGACCGAAAAAAATAAAGAATGTTCAAAAATGATACATTAATGGTATTTTATGAGCAATCAGATAATTGATAGCATTTAAAATTTAACGGCATCGTTGTCTAAATGTAGTTTTAAAATTCGAAAATCGTGAAGTAGCTATTTTTTGTAAAAACCGATATTTTTAATTAAATTGTGATTAAAATATTTATAAAATAAAAGTCGCTATAAACTGTTAAGAGAAAGTGTTGTTAATGTAAATTTTTTACTAGTTACCTCCTCTTCAAATTTTTTTCTTGATTGATTTTTATATAGATCAATGCTTTTTGCAAAAAAATATGCAAAAAAATTTCAATCAGTGAAAGAATTTTATAGAATACTATGAGATACAAACTTGTGTTTTCCCGTTAAATTGACATAAATTGTTAGATCATTAATTTTTCTGTTCTTAACTTTTCATTATTTGATTACAATATTGTAAATCCATAGTATAATGTATTTATAATTTGTTGATGACTTGTAAATTATTCATTCTACCTTTTTACAATGAAATTGTTATTTATTTGCAACAAGTAGTATTAATGTTACTTAATTTTATAACTAAACACTTAATTCAGAATATGAATCCATTGTATGGTTATTTATGTAAAGATAATATATTTACCGTTTATTTACCAGAATATAAGACGCACTGGTCTATGAGATACATTTCCTTTTTCTATAGTTTTGTAGAATATATATATATATATATATATATATATATATATATTCCTTTTAGATAATTTTGTTTTAATTTTAGATAAAAGATATGAGATTTTCTATCAAAAGAATTCTTTAATTTAATTTCATTTTACTTTAATTTTTAAAAGCCGATGATAAAAATACTTACATCAAATTAGCAAATAACAAAACAAGTTTTACCTTATTGATATATAATTATACTATTTAGTGCGCAAGTAAATTAATGTGCAGCAAAAAATGTAAACTTTGAATTCTATGCGAAAAATAGAAGTCGCTGACAACATCATTGAACTCAAACATATCACTGTTTTGAGTTTAACGACGTTGTGTCTATCGTATCGTAACCATCGTTTTCATGTTTGCGAACTAAAGGCTTTTCGATCTTTTAGCTCGAGAAAGTCTTACAAAAAAAAACTGCTTCCATCTACGTTAACTTACAAGTTGAACGTTAAATTTACTCACGCGTGGGTGTGAAATATTTTTCTCATTTTCTCAGAGTTTACTCAGTCATTTTCTAGTGCAAATTCATGTTTGAGTGAGGTGTCTCCGTTACTATTTCCTTTGGATATATAACAAGTAATTTTTTTTGCTATAATATTTTACAGGTTTTACTTTATTGACAGTTTTGTTCAAGTAAAAGAATCTGTGAATCACCTGTTATCGTTGATATTATTATTTCATTTTAGACTGAATATTTGTTTACAGGTTCTATTTAAGGGGAATTAATTCTACAGATCATCAGAGTTTAAGAAATGTCAATTAGTAGAAATTATTCTTTATTATTATTAGCAGTTTGCTGTTATCTTGTTACGTAATTCAATTTACCTAACTATATTTCCAATTTAATTTTTGGCAAAATTTTGTTAAAAATTGCTTTTTCATCGAAAAGAAATTATAGATTAAGAAGTTAGGTATCTTTCACATAAAACTATTAAAAAGATTGACAAAGATTATATGATCATTTTGATTGAACTTATGATTGTAACGGAGTTTGAATAAATTTCATTAAAATGTATATATTTTCTTCTATTATAATTTTTATAGTAAATATAAAATAATGAAATATTATTAAAATGAAACCAGTATTCACATGAGCACCTTCACATCATGTTTACCTTGTGAGATGAATATATACATTATTTAAAATAAAGTAACATAAATACATTTAAATTGTAGAAAATATAATGGTATCAAAGTATTGAAATTTTAAAAGCTAAGAATTCTGAGATTGTTTTAAGCTCTAAGAATTAACAACAAAGCTTATGGAATGTCTTTAAGATTAAAACTACTTTTTGTAAGAAAGAAATTGTAAAAAGTGCCCCAGAATCTAAAATATTTTGAAGTGATTACACTTACATGTGAATAATTTATAATTTAATCTAGACGATTTATTATGAAAGAACTCTTTTATGATATTTACTGGTTAGATTTTAGAAAATTGTTTCTTTGTAATTTAGCGATTTATCAAAAAGAAAATTACGTGTCACATTATCCCATGATCCCAAAATTTATATAATAAATATGGAGTTTTAATATTTTAGATTTTTATTTAATTCAAATTCAGCTTTTATATTTGATTCAAAGTGATTCCTTCAGAGTAAATAAATTCTCTCCCATAAATTGAATAGATGGAATAAATTTTGGAATATACTCTAATGAATTACAACATCTTCTATCCCTGTTTTTATAGTAATCTGTGATATCAGAGAAGAATAATTTTTATTTATGAATGCTCATGACATTAATCAGATTTTTCTGAAATTGAGATCTACTATTTCGACCATCTCCTAATATCTTCTAGGAAAGTAATTATGAGATATTTTGTTTGAAAAAAGTGCATTATATGTCGACATATATGAGCTCTACATATATGAAAAAACTGAGGAGAAGAAGCCTTCTAGTTTTAACAAAAAGTTGTTGGTAAAAAACAATAGAATCATTCCATAATTCGTAAATATGTGATGCCATTCACAAAAGCATAATTTTACTGTGATAAAATATTCTGAATAATCAGTACATTTTCCTCTCACAGGGATGAAAACAAATATTCAAATAATTTTTAGATGGTGTCGTGAGGAATGGATATCCTTGCTTTTGAATAATTTTTCACCCTTTATTTATCCGATAAATCATGGTAATAACAGACAACGTTATATTCCGTGAAAGACCTGGAGGAATCGCAAATTAAAGAAACAGTTGAATATATTTTAAGATACCTTAACTTCTGGAAATTGAAGCAATGTGTTTAATACTGCATTGTTCTGATAAAAAGTGCATCTTTGAAGTTGGTGATAGTAAGATAGTACAACAGATCGTAGTATTTCATCAGTATATTGTTATGGTATCAATGTGTTTCAATGCATACTGGGTCTGATATGCTATCGTTGTTGATTGAGTTTTCAGCTGCTATTCCACGACAATGATCAGTATTGAATTTAACCCCTTTTATCACCTCTAAAATCTCACCCAATGACAATCATAAGCCATAATCGAAACTCGTACTTGAAAACCACATTGTGCTGTATAGTTGTCCAAGTATCTTGTTGAGAGCACCACTGTAATTTTCTGTCTTTAATGGCAATCTTTGTAAAGTACTATATATGTTCATATCACCTTCAGACTGTAGTTGTGTGATTGTTCTCACAGACACTGGAATATGAAGAGCTTTCTGCATATTGTGCAAAATATTATACTATAAAAAGATAATCATTAAGACGCAGCTAAATCTATATTTTGGATGCATCGATCTGTGCATTCTATTGTCCTTCTATAAGGACCTTATCTATCTAGCATATTAGCATTTCTCCCAATTATCCATTTAGTGCAAATTCAATGTGTTGTTGGAATGCCTATAAACGTTTCAGTACAGATAAGACGGTAATATTGATTAATCCATTATGAGCCTACAATCCAAATTTTCAGAATAAAAAACGAAAAGACCATTTGTTGGAATTACCATTGACGTCCTGGTCACGACATCTTTTCATTTACAATTTTCTAACGCAACTTCAAATGTTCCTCAATACTGACTTTTCTAACCTCCGAAGATATACAATTTTTGAATTGTACTCCATTATGTTTATAATTAACTTGCATTTCGAAGAATTTACATGATGTATTACGCTACCTAAAGTATAAAATTAACATATTAATAAGACCGAAATTTCAAACTCTGTATTGTTTATGCTAAGCAATCCAAATACAAAAGTCCTAAGCGTTTTAGGAAGTTTTTAAGCTAAAGTGCCTCATACTGAGACATTTGAATGTGCACATGAAATACTAAGAATGAGTATTCTTAAGCGAATTTATATTACATGCTTTCTTCTTGATTTTTCAGATGCAAACCATGTTATAGTTAAAATTGACTAATGGCTAACTGGATATTGCCTTCAATAATATCAATAAAAAGATATATTCAATATTTTAAAAATGCTTATCAAAGAATTGTTAATAAATATTAGTATAAAATTCTTAGATATAGAATTTTTTCAAATTTAAAGATCAGTACAAGATAAATTTAATGATACTATAAATGAATATTTTTCATTGAAATTTCAATATAAAATTAAAAGTTTGTAAAACTTTAATTTAAAAAATATTGAAATAAGCCTAGTTATGGATTTCTTTAAAAGTAAAAAAAAAAAATATTGTTTTTGGATCTGAGTTTTATCTCACAAAATTTTCCACATAACTCCACTTAAATTATTAAAAGAAAATGTTTGTTTCAGTTTTTTGATGACAGCAAAAGTCATAAACAGAACAATTCAAGAAAAACGACTCTTTCGAATTCGCAGCAAATAACACAGCATAACAGTAAAACGAACGCTTCTGATGTTTCTTCTACTGTCAACAAGCGAAATGTTTTGCAATAAGTCGGTAAAAAATGTTCCAAATGGAACTATTTCCTTCCGCATCCCTCTGAAATTTGAGAGTTGTATTCTCTCACGTGTCTATGATATATGGCTCTCATTTTCTGAAAGTTTACTCAGCCATTTTCTAGCACAGTTTCGTGTTAACGTTTGACGTTTCCAGTAACTATTTGTTGTAGTCTTATGACTAATGCTTCATTTCTGACAAAATAAAAGAAGTTGTGAGTTACGTGATACCGTTAGAATAGAAATTGCATTTTATTCTGGAAAAAAATAATATATTATAACATTTCTTATATAATGGAAGACAAAGTTTACGCCAAGGATATTGCTTTAAAAGGTCAATATCCTTTTTCAATTAAAATTTGGATTATCTCATCCTACTCTTATTAAAAATATTATATTTATGTATCAATAAATTTTTTTAATTCATTATTTAATGAATTATTACATTTCAATAATAAGTTGGCGAAAAATAAATTTTAAGTAATAAATCAGACTAGTTAAATGTACAGCTTATGAGGTATTTAGAATTTTTTGTACTGTTCTCACATATGATAATATATGAGAAATTCACTTAATAAAATATTATAATCTTGAAATGAAATCCATTTTCTGTAGGAAAAACAAAATGTTTTATATTTAAATATGTTATGAA
>JAPDSC010135479.1:17690-33150 GCA_026290005.1 Latrodectus geometricus | reverse complement strand
ATATCAATAATTTTGTTCATATTACTTACACATATAATATACTTATGTAGTAGAATTTAATTTAACTAAGAGCTATTTTATTGAATTTTATAGAAATAAAATAATACAAAAATAAATTACAGCTACTTAACAACTTTTTATTCAATAAGTAAGATTAATATGAAAATTAAAATAGAGAATTTTACATTTCATGTATGAAAAATCTTTAATGAAATAAATAATTGATAATCCTAAATTTAACAATCCATTTCTAACCAAGAATTATATTTTCTGATCTAAATAATAAAACTATTGTGAAATGAACTTAAATAAGTAATAAATAAATTCCTAGAACGCTTTTATGGGTTAAATCCAAAATGTAAAATAATTCGTAAGCAAGTAATGTAAAATTAATGACAAATTTTACTGGCATCTTATGTAATAAATTGTTTTATATATTTTTCCAAAATGAAGGCATACATATTTTTTTAAAATAAAATATTATAAAAGCAGTTTTCTTGGAAAGTGTATTTAATTATCCCAGAAAAGTTTCCTATTTCTCTGTTCAAAGAAGAAGATTAAAATTTGAAATATCAGCTTCGTAACATCATATAATTAGGTTTATATCCGAAAAAAAAACATATTTTAATACTTTTAAAAATGCGTGTATGTTTTTTATAGCAACACTAACTTTGCATTAAGACGTTTTATATTGTTGTTTGGAAACAGAAATGCTTATTTTTTTCAGCTACTGACGCCACAGTTTAATTTACAAAGTTATGTTAAGCTTTGGTTCTAGTTGTATCCAACAGTAAATTTGTTGTCCCACTAACATCTTAAAAATGTAAAAAAATTAAAATCTCTTATTAGAATGAAACCTTAACTAACAACTCATAATTAGTTTTATGCTAACATTTTACCTTGTTACATACACCTTGCAAAACTAAATTCATAACTATTTGTTAACTTTTTGTACTAAAAGAAATATAAATTCTTAACATTTTCTCGTAAAATTAAAAGCTACTGTATAATTCGGAAGAGAAAACAATTTTCAAGGTGACAAGGTATTGAAACAAATTACAAATTTTTGTTGCAAAGTGAATTTTAAAACTTTTTTTCTGAAGTTTTAGAGTCATTAAAAAAGTGCAAATGTTTTATCTTTTGTAAAGGCAACTCATTTTACTTAAATTTAGGATCGCAATATTTGCGGGTATATCATCGATATTTTAGCTTTTAAAAAAGAAAATGGATCAGTTTTTAAATTACTGTAAGGCATTTCCTGCATACGAAAACCACAAATTGATCCAAAAAACAGTCTGCATTTAAATACCAATGTTTCTTGGTCTTCACAGATAAACTTATACCTTTTTCTGTTTACAACAATCCCTACTATACATTAATAAGTATATGGTGTCATAATAAGCATTAAATCCTATGAAAAAATAATATGATCAGAACTTTTTAGACTGAGGCTGATCTACTGGATCAGGCTTAAATTCGTTATTTGTCAACGTGTCTTCTTTATATAGATAGGAAAAATGAAAAAATGTAAGTATTTATCAATAAACTATTTGGATTAAAATGTAGTACAGTTTGATTCGCAATCTACTTCTGTGATGATAATAGTGAAGTATAAATACGTATAAGATTTTTACTTAAGAAATACCAGTTGCCTGTTATGATAAAGTATGAGCACATATCAATTTCCAAGAAAGCATTATATTTGTCATACCATCACAGCAAAAACTCTTAGACGACTGCTGGCGGGATCATATCAAAACACAAAGGATAGAATATTGACCTCTTTCTGGAAATGGAAATGCGTTCAAGGAAAATTTGATGCCATAAAAACATCTGAAAGTTTGCACAAATTCAAAAATATAAATCTCTTTCACTTACAAAGAATATAAAATTTTTGATAAAGCTGATTGATCTTGCTTTATCAGATCTTAGAATAACATATGGAGTGGGCAATACCGCAATTTTTCTTTACCTATTCATTCTTAAATGAAACAAATTTTGCAAAGAAATACCTTTTCAAACAACACAACTTAGTTTTATAAGTATTTAGATATGCATACTCAGCCATAATGTTTACAGCGCAACACATTTTTGATGCTAAAATCTTGGTAAAATTCTGATAAAGACTTACGTCTTAGAAATAACATAAATAAGTCAGAATGTGTAAAGTTAATATTATATGCTCTACTATTTCTTTATATTTAGTATTTTACAGCATTTGTTATTGCTAAAAACATTCTTTTCAAAAAATATTTGTAAATACTTTTCATTAGCCCAATTTTCATGGGAAATATTTTTAATTCATTTATAAAGTAAAAAAGGACAAATATTTCTGTTCTGTGTTTATTTCGTTTGAGATTCAGCACAATCTTTGCTACCAAATTCATACTGCCCATGTATTGTCTGTTTACTAAATAAATGCATATATTTTCTTAACGCAGATAAGCGTACATAATATATTTTCCTTTTATCATTCTACAAAATCTTTTTCGAAATTAATCATTGTTAAATTCTTAAGAAACAATTTTTGCTATGAATTTCCTTTGCGATTATTCTACTTAGACATACACAATATTTTTGAATGAAATCATGAGCATTTTCAGCTAGTAGCAAAATTTTATGGAGATATTTTCTTTCTTTACTCCATTTCCTATTATTCGTCATGTTATTCAAAAGATCACTATTTTGATATTAACTTCCTATGGCTTAGACATTTAATTGAATAAAGTATCTTTCAATTTTCATGTATATTTAGAATTTAATTTCTTCGACGATGCATGGGAAAACAAAGTACAGCGTGATTTATCTTTATTAGTTGAAAATTAGTCATTCATTAAACTCGAAGATCCCTTTAATAAATTTTAAATCAAGAGTAAATAAGTACTGAATATATAAAAAATTTCTACTGTTTAAATCATTTTCATCTAAATTTAGTTTTCGTAGCTATAGTCTGTATATATTTTTCATCAAAATAGAAGGTCATAGAATTTAATCTCTGCAGATTGCTGCGAGACCAACTATTTGAAATATTATTTATTTCATGTAGTTTAAATCAAAATACAAAACTTTTTATTAAACTGTGATTGTGATATTCAAAACTATAACTTCTTAAATATCTAACCGTAACAGTACTTATATTCCACAGTTAGTCATTTGCATCACAGATACTTTTGTTAAGTCAAAACAGGAGCAATGTTTATTATAGAATTATTAGTATTTCTTTTTATGTTTTATATTTCATGACGTCCAAGCAAATGCGGCAGTTTTGAGTTTTTCTATTGTTTAGCTGCTCTATCTCAAGAAATATCTTACTATTGTATTTTTCCATATTATACGCAGTTTAGTTACATTAATTGACTACCTGTCAAATGTCATAAAATCCATCTTTGGCTGAGCAAACTGCTGTGACACCAACATTAAAAGAGTCAATTAGGTTCCTAAAGTTGTTCACTGGTATGCTGAGACAGTTTTGCTGATTCCAGTGAAGTGACCAGCTCCGTTACATTAGAAGGGTGAGTATCATGTCGCTAAAAACATGTTTGAGATGGTCCCGTAGACTCTTGATTTGGTTTAAGATGATTTTGCTAGTTACTGGATAGTGTTAAACTCATCCTAATGCTTTTCGAACCGCGGACGTTCACTACCTATGTCACCTTGCATTGTTCAGCTGTTGGATATCATCATCCTGAGGTGAAACAAGGCACATATTGGTATGGACATGGGTCGTAAAATTATATATGTACATGTATTGAATTATTGTCCGTTCCGCAATTATGAGTAAACCCAGAAAATGCCAAGAAAACATTCACCAGATCCTAATTCTTCCACATTCAGTCAAGATCATTCCAGCAATGGTTGCATGTAGAAGTTCCTTTTAAAAGGTTTCACGCCGTATATACCAACGTTGATCTGGCCGATGGAGCTTAAAACGTGATTCATCGAATATAGCTACCTGTCGCACTCAGTGGAACCCGAGTGCAAATTCCAGCCTTTATCACCGATGAACAGCAGTCAGCATAGGTTCATGTACCAGACATGTGTTTCAGAAGCCTAGACTCATCAACCTTCATTGAACAGTGGATAGTGAGACACTGTTAGTATCTTTTTTGTGTATCTGGGCGGTCAGTTTCTCAACTTTAACATGTCTATTTTCTTGATCACATCTCTGTCTCATTAATGTGACTGCACTGTGGATTTATATTTTATTACATTTATGTGATTAAATATTTACCAAATTTCTAAAACTATACACAATTGAATATGAAATTTCTGTTAATACCATTCACGAACGTTCTAGATTTTTACCAAAGTAATACGTCGCAAACATTCTGTCTGTTATAAAATCCCTTCATTATAATTTGATAAAACTTAAATGTATCGAATGATAATGAATCGATATAATTTTTCTATGTTCTCAAGATAAATAGTAAAAAATTTTTAAATACAACACTCTTGTTATTAAATAATCTTTTGAATACTTTCCCGAGTGATCTAAGAGCATTGACTGGAAACCATAACAAGTTGTTATTCAGGTTTGGCTTCCTTTGGTGAATCAAATCGGGACCTATAACTCTCTATCTTGTGACATTTGAAATTTCCTTGTGGAAAAAAGAAGGAATGAATTTCGGAACTTTCCAATTCTTCATCAGCTTAGAAGGTAATGGGAGGAACTAATTTGATGCAACTTCACAAAGTAAATCTTAAATGAAAATTAGAACACTTAACCAAAGATTTTCCCAAGATGAGATATAGTTATTTAAAGAATATATATTAAAAATTATTAGGGTTTTGGCGATTTCATTTGATGAGTGTCACGTAAATTGTGTAATATCATCTCAAATATAAAAACATACATTTGACCCCGAATCTACGAACTTAAACTTAGTTTGATAATTTTTCTATCCCATATTGATACTATTTACTAATAAATAAAAATAACTATTTATAAATTAAAAATTTATTAAAAGTACCCATTTTTTCCCATATTTTTTCTGGAATAACTCCTTAGGACGTAGAATTTAAATATGAATTCTACAAAAAATTCTATATTATGAAAAATAATGTCACAGAAGATGAAGAATCATCTAAATAATGACAATTTGAATAATTTTTCTTTTATTATTTATTAGTCCTTTGAATATTGTCAAACTCAGATTTAAAATATTTTCAATTGTAAAAATATTGTGCTTTATATTCTTTCTTGAAAATTTAATGTGAATTCTGTATTAAAACCATTACTTAACATTTACAAAACTATTTTTTTTGTTTTTCACAAATATTTAAAATAAAACTGTAATTAATTATTTGAATACTTTATAGATATTTCAGGAATTATATAGTTGCCATATAAAATAAATTAAACAAAAGTATTATGACATTGTCAATTAGGTTCCCTATGGAATGATATATGTTAAGTTTTTGTAAAAAACAATGAATGTATTGTGTAATTAAGATGATCTCTGAATAAATTATATTTTAAAACAAGCATTATTCAGAGGCAACACTTTTAACTAATTATTAATTATTAAACATAGTTCTTAGTTCCTTACCAGAAGTAACCACGCCAATTAACGTATTTAAATGAAAAGCTGCGAATAATCTCCAAATAATTAGTCTCGTTATAGTTATTTAGAAGTTTCAAAAGCTAACTCACAATCTTTATTTCCATCTTGAAAAAAATTCCGAATGCATTCTGTCACTTACTTTTCAATACCATCCTTAAATAAAAATAAAAAAAAGAATTGCTCGAAATTTGAAAACTTATGTTAAATAATTATTTTCTTTATAGATTTTAATTAGAATTTTACAATACGATCTATGGGACGCCTTACTCAAAGGACAAATTCTATACTTATTCATATGCATTATATATATATATATATATATATATATATATATATTTAAACCACATCAAGAAGTGAGCATAGTTATATAATAAAAAAATATAATTTGTGCAATTAAATAAATACAGTGTAGCCTCAATAGCACCACGGGACAACCTTCTACTGCTATACATGCTGCCACATGGTCCGGCATCGAGTTGATTAGACGTCTGATGTTGTCCTGAGACAGATATACATTCAAATCTTGAACAGTAATCTCCAAATCATGTACAGAGAGACACGGTGGCACAGTTAGCTTTTCATATAGTCTTAAACTTGCTCTATTGGGGACAATTCTGGGAAAAGAGTGAGTCAGTCATGGAAGAGTAAAAATATAATGCTTGAAGTCTTAAGTAATTGGCACTTTATGCGAACGAGCATTATCTTGGTATAAAATTTCTTCTGGGAGACCATTTATTAAACTGCCCATGTTGAGTTGAAGAATGTCATAAACGTAACGCAGAACTCTTAACGTGTCACGGTAAGAATTTACGCACCACAAATAGAGAGGAGAGACTATCGTAGACTATGGCGCCCCATGGCCATTATGCCGGCAATGCGGGCAATGCATCACGTGACAATATGGCTGGAGGAGTACCGTTTACCAGGTGCCTCCACAGATATACGGTTTTTATCTGCTCCTAAAACAAACCAGAATTCTACACTAAACACCACATTTTGCCAGTCTATGTCAGTTATCTCATAATTGATAAATATATAACAATATATTATTTCAATTGAAAACTTTAACTCACTTGAGAGTAATTTTCTCAATATTTAAAGCAGTTTATTCTACAATACTGAAATTATATATAAATATTAATCATAAGGCCATTTGAATTTATGCTTTTGTTCATGAAAAATTGAATACTTAAAATTCCTTATAAAATGAAAGAGAGAAATCAGTTAAAATTACAAGTGACACAGAAATGACAGTTTTTTTTTTTTTTTTTTTTTTTTATTTACTCGTGTGTTACATTAATTCATTTTAAACGCAATTAAGCACTTTATACACAAACATTGCCTTGCTAGGATTTTAACCTCAACTCAAAAGGTTAACTTTCTTGCACAGACAACCATCATCTTGCCATGAATTCTAACGTGACAAAATACGAATGTAAATTTTCTTTTATAAAATAACTTCATACCTTCTGTTCATTTTTTTACTTGAGTCTGTGTATAAGAAAAATGAATTTTATAAGACAGAAAAAGCAATTTTTTTTTGTTTTTTCGTATGTGTAAATTTATTAATTTTTAATCACAAGTAAACACTTTATAAACACAAACATTGCATTGCTAGGATTTTAAACCCGGTGCAAAAAACCAACATACACACTAAACAAATTCTTTACAACATAATTCTTTCGAATAAGTTATATAAAAGATTTTAAACACACTATCATTATCTTACAATTAATTTGAACATGAAAAAGTAATATGAATATAATTTTCTTTACAAAAAAGGAAGAATTCTAATTAGTTCAAACTACACTTTAAGACTTTAATACTAAATCAACCTGCTAATTTTGATTTAATTTCTCTATTTAAAACTTAAGTATTATGTCAATTCAATAATTTTGATTGATAATTTGATTTTACAGAAAAATAGTATCACTAAAAATGTTAAATCAGTATTAGATTCAAATTTTGACATAACATTAGATAAAAATCCTTGTTTGGTTATTTAAGCCGCTTTGTAAATTATGTATCATGAAAAATGGAAAATATTGTCATAGAAAATAACAAATAATCAGCTGGTGAATAAAATAGATACAAATATGCACTTAAGACTCATTGTATTTTAACATTATTTATTTGCATATTACTTTTATCTATAAACAGTTAGTAAAACATGAGTTTGTACCACATTTTTAAAAAACTATTATAAAAATAATTTTGAAATTCAGCTTAAATAAAAAAAAATCCACGTTTCAGTTAAAATAATATACTCAGAAGTTTGTCTACAAAAATATCATATTAAAATAAGTATTGTAAAAAAGCATAGAGACCTTAAAATTATAAAAAATCATTTCATAAAATGTGATAGTTATAGACATAATTCAAAAGCTTTTCACTGTTTTATGTTATTTAAAACTTTGTGATAATAACAATGATGTTTTACTGTAATTTATGACAATGTACTTTTCAGAAGAGAGATTACTTTTTTCAAATGCCTGTGTGAGTATTTTTTTCTTAAAATTTTTATCTTTTTACAGAACATCTTTCTCGTTCAGGTGTATTGCTATTGTAGTGCCAAAGACAACTTTGAAAAATTGTTGACACTTAGCCTTGACAAAGGTTGGTATAAACCTTGGTCTCAGTAAAGAAGCCATAATAGTTTTTTCATTTCTTGTACAGTCTTTCCTTATTGCGTTTCAGTCTTGAAGTAATATTCACAGACCTAAAATTTAAATATGTATATATTGCATATATCTCATATCTTCAGTTAAAATTTCTTTTAGATGACTATTAAAAAGGGGGCAATTGTGTGATAAATATTCATTTTAATTATTAACAATATTAGAGGAATTTATTCTTTAGTTTTATTAAAACCCTGTAAATTAACATTTTAAAAAATAAATTTAAAAAAATATTAGCCTTTTTATAAACATCAAGATTAATAATGAAAAAATGGGTTACACAATTTGGTAACAGCTTAAAGATTTAATAGGAAAAACAAAAGGAATTCTTTAAGAAGAAGAAATTAATTTAATTGATTTCTATTTAGGTAAAACATATATCTAATAATTATAATTAATTGCTTAATGTGCACTATAACTGTGGTAACATTTAAACTTTGGACTTTTGTTTTCTACTTCTCAGATATTAATAAGCCCAATTATATTAATTTTCTTTTTCTGTACATTGGTATTTAAGTAATAAACGACAACAATAGATAGATTTACCCTAGAGTTATCAGTGATTTTCAAATTATTTCGTGGAATGTCTCAAGCCCATTTTCCCTGCAGCACTGGATCTTAGGGAAACTTAAACATAGATATCCTGTTTTCAGGAGTGTAATTTTGCTGACCATTTGGCAAACGAAAATAATAAGGCATCTATATGTAAAAAAAAGGGATTATTAGTTTTGATAAATTATTAGTACCTGATAAATTTATTAATGCAACACAGTTAGATGTTGTTTTTCAATTTTAAACATTTTTTATTAATTATAATTTTGTATAAAGGAAGAATTATATGAATGTTTTAATGTTTAGTTTCTAATAAGAAATAAAATATTTCACACAAGCAGTTGCGTTCCATAAATTTTTATTAATGAATATCAATGATTATTAATTTCTAAAATATAAAATGAATTGTTTCTAAGACGAAATAAGTAAGTAGTTATTCTTTATAATTTTTATTTCCAATTATCTTCTTTATGTCTGAAATATTTTAATAAAAAAATAGTATGAAAGTATAAAAAATTATATTCTCCCATTTGAAGTTTATCAAATAAATCATTTGCCACAAATGATCTACTTCGAAAGGTACATTGTAAGTACCTAAACTTAAATGATTTTCTGTAAGAACTGAACTCTTTTTCTTTAGTATTCTTATTGTTCTTACTATTTAATTACCATATATTTGTCTTCATTGTACTAAATGAATTCTTTTATAGTATCTATATATATGTTATATTTGGTGTAAGTTTTTTCTCTCAAATAAATTTAAAAACTTTTAAATAGTCCAAACACAACACAATAAGTAAAAAAAATTATTCTAAATGGAACGAAAAGAAAATATTAATCCCATTTGATAATTCTGTTAATTAAAATGTGAAAATATGATGGATTTGAGCTTCAAATAAAGTTTTTCTCATTACGAATGAATTTTTCAATTGAAAAAACATTTCATAAACAATCTTTTTGAATAATTTAAAGAATATGATCTTTTAAAAAAATATCAAATATGCATAAATTTCGTTAATCTCTTAATTATTATAAAAAAGATAAAACATAATGCAAAAATTTACATATATTTGTTTTTTATTCAGTCATCTTTATGAAGTACTCATATTAAAAATTATTGATAATGTAATAGGAATTCTGAAAATAAATTTTTACTCAAAGGACTATAAAATATATTATAATTAATAGACATATTTGCTCAATAACGAGCTCTGAAATATAAAGTTTTTTCTAATAAACATTTAACATTAAAATTATTTTTGTCAAAAAAATATATATAGTTTGTTTATTAAAATTTCATTTATATTTAATACAAATATGAATGTATTATTTCATATTTTTCATTGCAATGTGAAAAATGAACATTTTGCAATAGTTTTATGTTTCCAAATTACTCTAGGTAGATGAGATACAAACATTTTACAGCTTTTTACCGTAAAATGTTTGTTTCTCATCTACCTAGAGAAATCTGGAAACATAATATCGTTACTCTTAAAAAGAAAATCAGCAATGATATTATTTAAAGAAATGTCATAGGTTTAAAATAAATTTTTTGTTAAATTATAAAAATTATTGTTATTTTCAATTCTAATATATGAATATAAATTTATTCCCATTGTAAAGTTTTGAAAAAATTACAAATTTTTGTATTTTATAAGAATTTCTGGTATAACATTTAAAGCTTTCAGAAATGTTTCTTCATGTTCATTGATTGTGATCAAATTTTACTTATTATTGAAAACAAACATAACCTACACAAGTAGTACAGGGATATTAAATAACATTCCTTCAATATAAGTTGATATTTTAAGTATTGAAAAACATTGAACATTGTAAGTGTAACTTTTACAAATATTACAGAAACTTACTTTAAAATTGCTGTTAATAAAAACAGGTTTTAATTACATTTTTAACGTATAAGTAAATACTAATTATGTTTGAATAATTTTTGAATGATATTAATCGTGAATAGAATTTTAAAAATAAACATACATGGTCACACATAATAGTTTTCAAGATTGTGTGATGTTCCATATGAAATACCGTGAAATTTTCCCATTCATATATTTCTGTGGACATTTTATTTGCAAGGTTATCAGAAAAGAAGTAAAATGAATAGAATACTTCATTTTGCAATCGTAGTTAAGTTTTCGTTTGCTATAATTTTGGGTATTCTTATTCTCGCTGTTTCGTCACTTCAGTTTTGTGACAATTACTGATCCTTGTAGCATTAGATAAAAATTTCAGGTAAAAAAAAATATAAAAAATAAACACAGAAATGCATTTATAATTAGCAGTAAATGTCTTCATTTTTTGGCATGTACAATTTTACAGATAATTAAATTGATTCTTATTTAGCAATTAAATAAAATTAGCCCTTTCTATAATGCAGTCCTAAAATAAACTAACAAATTAAAAGAAAAACTTACTATTGATATATCAGTTAAATCTTTTATTTTAATAAGACAATTTAATACAAAAGTAATTAAATAAACTTATAACTTGCCGTCTACTTTGTCTTCAAAAAATAAGGTCATAAATGATTAATTTTTTTTCATTATAAAATTAGACAGATAGTAAGAGTCCCACAAAATTCGAAACTATTAAATTTTTCCAGTTATTTAAAAAACTATTTTTAGGCATACATACGCCTATTCAAAGATAGATTATGTTTACATTTAAATTCAGAAACTAATTTAGTTTATTCTTGACTATTTACATTGGATTCATTTTGGGTATTTTTCCATTTTGCATATGCAGGTTATAATGTCACCAAATGTTATTACAAATTTAAATAAAATTTCACAATTTGCTTTTTATATCATTATTGTTTTTACCATTTTACCTCTTATATTTTAAATTATTCAAAAATGTTATTAATAAAATTTTTTCAACTAACAATCCATTCAAGAATATTCACAATTTTACACATTTATGGTCTACAGATTCAATGGTAATTCTAATACCTATGCATAAATTTTTTTAATTTTTTGGAAAGTCATTTTTATACCTTATTACATTTGTTTTTTATAGTCTAGTTTTTTTTCTTAATATTATTAAACCTTATTTAATGAGAAACAGTAGTTAAGTAAGAAAAAATAGGAATTCTAACATCTAAAAGTTATTTTTCAACTTTACAAATTATTTTACCAATCATTACTGATAAATGAAAACGAGCATCTACTATATTATATTTACACTTATATAAACTCTTTTTTTCTTAAAGCGAACACTTTTCACTTCACATAAACTTAAATGTTTTCAAATTGTATTTTTTTTGGGGGGGGGGGGTTGAATCATCGTAAAAGAAGAAGGAAAGTCTAGCCAGGTGTAGTTTCAAGGAGCTTTCTATATTAAAGTTTATTTTTCACATTTTTATCTAATTTTGTGTCATTTTGAAAAAATTAAATTCATTATACAAAAAATGAACCAATATCTTAGTTACATATGAACATTTTTATATGCATAGAAACTAATCCTGTGATTAAGCTTTTCATTATAATTATACTTAATAATTGTATTAATTATTTTTTTTTTAGCTTTTACTCAGTAATTCTCAAATATAGGCAAAATAATGCTTAGCAGATTTATTTGGAAAAATATTAGCCAATGTGTTTCATTGGAATCTGTGTAAAAGTACTCAGAATCTTAAAAATTCCTTTACTAAAACTACATTTGAAGTAACAATGAATGGTATTTGATTTTTCTATTTGTGTCTCTTAGTTTAATTTTAAATAAAAATGTATTTGTAAATATTTTAGTATACATTTAATGACAAAAAAAATAATTAAATTGGCTTTGCTTTTTACACCAGTGCTTACAACTTTTAGAAACATGATAACTTTAATTATCAAATAATAATCAAATTTACCTATAAAATTATAAAAATAATTTTAAGCATAGAATAATATCAATTTTGCTTAGATGATATGATATAATATAAATATATCTAATACTTTTATATTATCTTATTCGGTAAACATTGTTTCCACATTCATTTTTAATATTATAAATTCATAACTGAATGTTTAAATTGATGAGAGTATCAGGAAAGTTACCGAAAAATATTTTAAATAATAATTTTAGCAAGCAATTTATAAAAACATTGTAAGCCATTTTAAGTCAAAGGGATCAAATCTGATTCACTTTCATACTGGGTTAAGTAGTGATTCAAAGAAAAAAATTAAATAGATTATTCGATTTCTGCTGGAAAGCAACTTGATAAACTCAGAAGTAATATTGCTATTCTATAGAAAATAATAATGAATAGTTTAAGAATTCCTTGTTTTAACACAAATTATTTGTTGTCTTTTTAATTTTGTCATAAAATTTTAAAAAAAACTAATACAAAACAATAATTTTTATGTAAAGGAGGGTGCAGTAAACTATTTACAAATATCCCTTTGTAATGTCCCTAATTATCAGAAATTAGTATTTGTAAATATTGATTTAAATATTCATAAACGTTTCTATTGAATAACTAGTAATATTTAAAGAGTATTTTTAAACTATAAATATTAAAAAAATATTTATAAATATTCAAACGGTAACATTTCAATATTGAAAAAGGAGTACGGGTATAATGTAATAAATATAATCAAAAAATTTTCGTTTAGTTATTTACTGTTATTTTAACTATTTTTTTAATATTACATCCATATTTAAATTGTATAAGTACATTTATTTGAGTATATATATTGAATGTAAAAATTACTATATCTTTAATTTTACAACCATATAAAAAACAACAATAAATTTCTTCTTAAGAAATAACTAAGCATATTTGAAACAAAATGCATACAAGTATTTAATTTACTATTAAATATTGAACACAAATATGTATATTTTTCATAAAAATATTTACTCAGATTTCTGCCTCAAATAATTTAAAATATATTAGTTAAAGTAAAGCACTATGAAATTGATTAAATTGCTTTTATTGTAGAAAGGTTTATATAACTCTATGTTATCAACTCCTGATTTTTTGCTGCTGTATTTCATTTCACCAATTAATAACAATTACAGTGGGATTTTATTAAAATATACAGTTACTTGATAAATATTTTAATTTTAAATAGTTAGAAAGGAACTATCAGTAGTTATTGTATTTTTTAAATGAATATTTTATTGATATCTTTAAAAATATCAATAAATACACAATTATTAAATGTTTTTAATAATTTCAATTTCAATAATTAAATGTTTTTAATAAATGTTTTTAGTAATTTCAAACTGTATATTATTTTTTTAATTTATCATAATATTTTTTCCAATGCATAATTGTTGAATTACTGAATATATAGTAACTCAGATATTCTACAGCCATTAATAGTTTGATAGATTATAGTAATTAATAGAATTTCAATTATTTTGATTTTAAAGAGCTTAATATTACATAATATTTAGATTCTCCATTAAAATTTCATACCAATACATAATATTATTCTAGTTTACAGTTTGTACATAACTTATAATTTATTGATAGTTTTCACAAAGTAAAATAAGGACATTCAATAAAGTATATAATAATAAATTAAGAAACAAACATTTTGAAAAATTTAACTTTTGAAAGATATTTTTAGAAAATTTCCTTTTGCATAAAACAAATTTACTTTGAAAATTGTTTTCTTTATTTTTTTTAGTGCAAAACTATCCAATTTAATACAGTTCCCAAACTTTTTAAGTATATTTCTCCTCCATCTTATTATCAAAGCAAAGATGAAACAATTGCATTTAACGAAATCAAGACACAATATTGTATATTATTAAATGTGAATACACTGCTACATTTGTCGATGAACTTTAAAAAAAATATCGTCAATCTTTAATTAAGAGTAACATCTAGTAAATGATGAGGGAATTACAAAGTACTTTAACCCTACGGTCTTATTTCTCATTAAGCATCAATTTGCATGCATAGTGTTACCCTAAATAAAGTTAATTTTAGAATAAATACAATTAAGTTCATCAATTATATTGATTTCAGTCCTTAAACAAATAAATATTCCTATTTCCAATCCAAGTTCTAAGCTTAATTTATTTAGAGTACCATGTAAAGTGCACAAGAATGTCATTGTTATTTGTTTAATATTATTTTTCATTTACTTCTGTTTTTTTGTAAAGACGTGGATGGGAGTAATTATGTTATATATTTAAGTTATGGTGGTTTTAATCCATGAAAAAGACACAATGTGAAATGTATTAAATTATTTTCGAAAATAGTATGATTTGAGATACATTTCTTACAGTTATTCCATTTAGAATAATGTAATACACCCAGTGGTTTTATTATTTATTGTGTATTTATATATATATATTTTTATGTTAAGCTGAATGCTTAAATATTCATTTATATTCAATAAGATACATATCTATTTCAAATATGAAATATTATATTTAAGGAAGATTTTAAGTGGGTAATTTCTAATTTATAATACTTATTCTTATTTTTTATATCACCAAAAGAATCCTAAATGTGTTATGATTTTTAATATTTTCTTAGTCAAAATTATTTTTACTCAATGGAAAAATTAAACTTATAATTAAAAAAAAGTATTTCAATCTTTGAAAACAAAACTTTCAAGTACTTATTATAATCTTATTACATTGTTAAACGTGTATAATATATATATATATATATATATATATATATATATATATATATAT
>JAPDSC010135479.1:0-17680 GCA_026290005.1 Latrodectus geometricus | reverse complement strand
ATATATATATATATATATATATATATATATATATATATATATATGGACAAGAGCTAAGGCCACGGTGGCCTGGTTTGTTAAGGCGTCGTTCTCGTTACCAAAAGGTGGTGAGTTCGAATCCCGAAAACCCAAGAATCCGTCGTGTTCACTAATTGCAACTGAGGCACGTAAAATACGTCGGTAACATGATAGCACGTAAAATATATCGGTAATATGTCGGCAACATGGAGGACATTGAGCGCTGGAGCCAGGCTTTGGTTTCAATCTCTGGTTTCTCTTAGCCTTCACTAGTTTCAATCTCTAAATTGAAATATTTAGATGGTGCTGCCATCTATGAGCCAAAGGTCGTACTTCCACCTTAGTATGAGAATTTTCTATTCAAAAACGGAAGATGATCTTTCTCTGACTTTATTTGCTTAGTCTCTAACGGGCGGTTTTGGCGTTTTCAAGAGTCATCAGAAACAAAAGCAATAGAAGCATGTCTTAGAAATTAACTTGAAAGCATTTCTCAGCATTGTTTGTAATACAACTTACTTAATTTGATAAATAATGTTTCTAAACTTTTAGCACTAAAACTTTAACAAAATGCGATAAGTAGTTTTTGATTAACTTAAAGGGATGCAAGAAAAAATAATTTAACCGATATTCATCTATTATTTGATTGATTATATTTATAGATTTATAATAAGATTATTATTATATTTATTCTAGAACATATTTTTCACATTCTTTGAAAAATAAAAACAAAAAGAAAACAGAACACTTCATTTTAACAGGGGGGAATGCTTAGAATATTTGACATTTTACATTTTTTTAAAATATGTATTATTTGATTTATTATTAATATAAGAAATGAATGTCATCCAATTAGTATATATTTACACTTTATAACATTATGAATAAAAAAACTCAACTACTATCACATAAAAGAGAAACAAAATACATAAGAATATTTATTACATATAACATTATTTTAAAATATTTCATACAAAGGAATTGTACTTTTTATCTTTCCAGACTTCTATACACATACATAATTTTATCATAAATAAGTTTAATACTGACAGTATAATGTATGGTAATATAAAATGGATAAATCTTTCTTTTCGGTATATATTCACATATTCATGACCCTTCAAGATTGTCTTCAAAATTATAATTCGATTTCTTTCTAGATAGAAAACAATAGTAAAGTGCTATTATTTTAAGGATGTCACAACTTATTGTATCAAATATTCGAAAGTCATATTATGCAATTAACATATTTTACATTTTCTTATATATTTTAATTATTTTTATGATAAAGGAACAAATTTAATAAGTAGTAACAATTAGTTTACACTGAATATTCAAATGTGTCTCACAAACCTAATTCTAATAAATAATAAATATAAAATTATAAAAAGAAATAACTTTGCTAAGTACAAAATGAAAAAAGATTTACAATTAAATAATTTTCACATATTTAATATCAATGAAGTACATACATATATTTAGGAAAATAAATTGATACTTTTAAATAATTAAGCGTAAAATATAAAATTCCTGATTTACGTTTTAATTTTTTTAGCTTTTATTATATTACATTATATATAGAAACGAATGTTATATAAGTTACTTTTTTCAAAAAACGCAAATGTTTTTACCAAATATGTATAATTTTAATATAAATTTGCATATGTATCTTAACAATTGTGTGAATCTTGTTTATCTACCAACATTCATAATTTACTTATTGACTAAAATGAAAATAACAATAAATTAATTTCATGATGAAGAATTGACAATATATACATGCATTCAACATACGTTATTTTTAAATATTTGTTTCTTTAATTGTCATTCAGTTTGCCAATTGAATTGACATTGAATAATTGCATTCAACATACGTTACTTTTAAATATTTGTTTCTTTAATTGTCATTCAGTTTGCCAATTGAATTGACAATGAATAATTGCATTCAACATACGTTATTTTTAAATACTTTTTTCTTGAATTGTCATTCAGTTTGCCAAAGCACTTGTTTAATAGGAAATAGAAATAACTGTATTCAAACAATAGCAATTACTTCCAGAAATTTAGCATTTATATCAAACATGTAATAATGCAATTTTATCAGATAGAACAATTGAAACCTATTTTAAGTATAAGGATAAAGTTCAGAGAGTAAAATGATAGAAAAGAGAAGCAAAAAATACAGAAGTGAGTTTGATAAAGCGTAGGTTTCTATATTTAATTACAATCAACACCCTTATAACAATTTTAGTACCTCAAATTTTATTTTTCAATCATTTTGTTACTGCAACTTTTTCTCAGAAATATAAGTGAAAAATTAAATTTAGAAATAAATTTTGATGAGTCAACGTGGCTTCATATATCAATATATTGTCGATCAATATTTTCAATAAATTCAAAAGTGTATATTTTTAATCTATCCAATATTCATATTCGAAATTCTTACTTTTGAATAAAAAGATTTAGGTTTTTTCATACTTTAATAAATTTAAAAGCATACAATTAACCTATAATTTTCAAGTTATTTCTTTAAAAAATATTTATTATCGTTTTTATTTGAATGTACAACATTTTTATCTTTCAATTTTAATGAATACTTCATTTTGGGTTATTACACTGCAGTATTTAATTAAAAGTTTAAATTATTTTCCTTAGTGATTAATGAATTATCTTAGAGTTTTCTACCTAACTTATATATTCAGATGAATCTTAACTTTCATATAAAACATTGAAAATATTGCACACATTACATTAAATTAAATAAAAATTGAAATTAAATAATAAATTTTTTATATCAAAATACTATTCATTATAAAATACAGTAAATAAATCATTGATTTTTTATGTAGCATTACAAACATTTTTATGTTTAATAATGTTTATAAATATTTTGAATTCTTGTTGGATCACAGTTTATTTTTATCGATTTGAAATGTATCTACAGATTTGTTATCAATTATCATAAAAATTAATTATTTTATTTAAATTGATTTTGTGTAATTCAATTATTCAAAATCTAAGGTATTAAAGTTTTACTTTAAACATTAATTGATTAATTGGTCTTACAAATATAGCATTAATAATAAGTAATTAATGTTTAAAAAATTTGGATAGAAAGTTAGAGATTTTATAAAAACTCATTGACAAAAATTAATCAAATTATTTAATAAATAAATTTTAAATACTTCAATAAACAAAAATATTTTTGCAATTTTTAATAACATTGATGACTTATAACGAATTTCTATTAATTACAATATGATATGAAAAATAATAAAAGTAAGAGAAAAAAAGTGGTACCCATTTCTCTTTTTCATAAAATATTTTCAAAACAATTTTCAAAAAAATGTAGTGGACTATTCTAAATTATTTCTGTACAAAAACTATAATCTATTTAAATATGATATTTTAGTATATATATTTATTTACATTTTCATTTTAAAAATATATTAATGTTTAATGTTACGTGTTTCGTTTTGTTAAAACACAGGAAATTCGTGAAACTTAAAAATACTTTAATTTGCATATTTTCTACTTTATACTGTAACTCCAATACAAATTTATTTAAAAAAAATAAAAGTATATGTAATAAACAGAAAAGCATATTTTAAACCATCTGGTAAAAGATAATTTATCTGAGCATTTTCAAACACACATTTGGGTCCTATAAAATCTCTTTTTCTTAGTGAAAAATAAATCTAAGACAAAATAATTCATTTTCTGCTCTCACTAATTTTATATTTTAATTAAATATTGAGAAGAAATGTAAATGTCTCATAAAAGAATTACGTCTTATATTATTAAATGTATAAAGCATATTTTTGCTTATTCTTTACTTACATTTAGAGTAAGCATTAGCATATTTTTAAATGAAAACTTATAAAGATGAACGAAAATACATGGGAGGGATATATTTGTTTTCTTTATTTTCATTTCTAATGCACATCATTAATTTATAAGGAATATTAAACCATATTTCCAAGTAACTAATATAAAGAAATAAATATAAGATGAAAAATAAGATAAGACTAAAGTATACACACTGTAAATTACAAATTTATGTTTGAATTTTAAGTATAAATTCACTTCTTAAACATTGAGTTCAATATATTGGTTCAAATTTATTTCTATGCAAGAAAAATTTGTGATATAAATTGAAGATGTGTTCTCTTTATAAAAGTGCTTGAAACCATCGTGTAAGAATAAAGTGTTTGGCTATTTATTCCAAGCATTGACATCATTTTTTGTATCATTTATTCAATAGTATTAATTAACATTATCAAAATATTAATACCTTTTTTCAAATAAATAAAAAAAGGTTAATTTTAAGCATGCAATTTATATTACAATCATGCAACATTGTTTTACAAATATCAAGAATGTATACAAGTATATAAATTTAATGCCATTAAAACCTTATATTAATATTTAATAATAAAATGTTGCTATTTTATATTAGCCTTATAAATATAATATAATGGATATAAGCTTTAAACCCATAATATATAAGGAGAAAACATTTTGCTAAATAACTTGCCAAATAATTTATGTACTGCATTCAAATTCATCAATAGAAAATATTTCATTTTTACATCTAAATTGTGTGTCACGTATTGCGAACTCTTTCTAAATAAAAATTGAATCAATCAAATGGATTTCTAGGACATAAAACTCAATGCTTAGAGGCTGAAAACAAAATAAGTTTAAGCGATTGGGGATCATTTAAATAAATATCTATATCATCTGAAATAATGTTTCTTCATTGAAAATAAATAGCAAAGTGCTTTTTCAAAGAGAAATTTTGTCATTTATATCATTTTTATATATCTATGTACATTATCTTGCAACATATTATGTGAAACAGTATTTATTCAAATTTGTTGTACTGAATACTTTGTTTTATATATTGCTTTCTGAGAAAATGACCCAGAAAACATAAACGATTTATAAATTGCTTTTATATGAACGTCTATCGTTCAAAGAACGCTATTTTATGAATGATACAGAACTGATAGTCTAATTCCATTAGAACAAAACCGTTGTAGCTATAAATGCATTTAAATTGGTTGTGTATTTCACTGATTTATGTTTTTATGTTCAAAATTAAATTCATAAAAAATGTTGAAATAGAAAGTATAATTTTTAAAATAATGTGTTCCATCATACATAATTTTTCATTTAAATTCACAAAACTATTATTTTCGTTAGACTTACACATTTTGATTTATTTCACATAAATAAACTGTATACAATTAATTCAAATAATGTGTGAATCCAACAGACTCGGTGAATTGGTTAAATTTCAAAATATGATAACAAGATGAATATTATTTTATCTCAAGATGATTTCTTTTTGTAGTTCTATTTAGATCACATTAAGATGTGGAATCTCTTGATATAGTTCTATTTAGTGTACATAACCATTTGAAGAAATATTTAATATTATAATATAAGGCTGAAAAAGTATTATTATATTTTCAGTTCCATTTAGTGTATGTTTTAAAAACAGGTACAATTTCAGAATATTCACTAATAAAACTAAAAATACACTTACATTTATTTCTAAAAGAATTTCTATTAACACATATTTAACGATATATTTCTGAATAAGGGTTCAGGAAAATTAAAATACTCTTAAAATCATTCCAACTTTACAAGTTAAAGAATATTTACTTTCAATATTATATATTTTTTTATAAATTATACTCTAAAAATAATTATCTTATTCTATCTGCATCAAACGTGAATTGCGAAGTAAAATAAGTTTATGAATCATATTTTACTTCATAATTCACAGATGATGAAGTAAATTTACAATTTACCTAGACCCACATCAAACAAATTTATAAGTTACATTTTACGAAAATTTACACAAATTTACAAATATATTTTTCCTAGTATTAATTCATTTTGTAAAACTCGACTTTTACTTTTCTCCTAACTTACTGACATGAGTCAGGATACATAATTACGCATAGTTTAAGCAACAAATCTGCAGAATATCTTCAATTTATGTTTATCATAACGGATGAATATATTATAAATATTTTGAGCATGTCCCTAAATATTTAACTTTATTAAGAAATCGCTAACTGTTTTCGTACTTTTTCTGGAATCGTTCCACCAAATAACAATAATTTTCCGTAAAAAAATATTTTTGTTACACAATTTTATTGTAATCATAAAAGTTTCGATATGTAGCCTTTATTCCAAGTGGATTAAAAATTAGTTTATCAAAAATCAGAATTAATCAGTAAAATCAGTAAAAATCAATAACATTAAAAATTATATTCTGTAAAATATGTTGTTTTTACTATAATTAATTGTTATAAATTTGGAATTTACTTTGCATAATTTACCAATTCTCTGACTAATTAAGTTTGTTCCCTTTTTCTGTGATTTGGGGTTACTAAAAACATTTTTGTTCTTTTTTACCATATATCATATGAAAAGCAACATTTAATTATTATCTTAAGCACAACAGTGAAAGAATAATAAGACTTTAAAAATAAAGTATTTTAGTTAATAAGTTTAAAAGAAGTTGTGAATCAATTTTAGAAATGACTTTATAAATTAGGCTACTATTATTATTTGCATAGTATAAATCATACAGTTTAATTATTATATTTTACTCTTGCACGTACAATGAACAATAAAACTTCCCCTACAGATGCAATTTTTAAAACATGCTCATTGAAAAGTATTCAATTTTGAAATAATTTCAAGAAATGTTGATAAACTATGCTCATAAGAGAATATTTTTAAGGAGTCCCAAAACTGAAAAATGAATGACAAACAAAATGAAATATTTTTTATTTCTTCGGATCTTATAATGTCATATTTTCAAAGTATGTAGCTTTGAATTGAAAATAATGACCATATTTATTTCTTATATGAATGCAAAAATGTAACTGTGACTTTATTTAAGCAGGATAGTATTTTCGAAATGTTTATCCATAACATAAGAAACAACGTAAGTTTTTAAAATTGTTTATGTAATTTTGATTATGTTCAAATGCTAATAACATTAAAAAACACATTATATTCTACGTGGAAAATGCTTGCAGTAATAGAAAGCATAAAAACATTTTTTTATTTATCCTGGTATCCCTATAAAAATTTTAGTTGTAATAACTTAATTTATTTAATTCTATAAACTGATTAAACTTGAAAATATTTCCCCATAAAATAAGTCAAACAATTGAATTATAGGTAATTTTTATCATTCCACACTATTGTTGAAAGATTATTTTGATCATACTGAACATGCAAAATAATATGTTTTGAACTTACATAAATTCATTAAATTATATTGCAAAAGTATAGTTAAAAAGAAGAATGTAATTTTCTTTAATAAAATGAACTTGCATCATTAATTATATGCAAATTTCATCCATTATTATGCTTGTAATTTGTTTCATGATATATTTAATGGAACCAATGACTCTGGGTGATCACATGGTATTGATTTCAATCAAAATAGTCTTCACCTTGTAAACTGCCTAATGTCATTCTGCTAAAGTGTCTACCATCTAAAATGCTTTTCATACAAATGCAAACCATGTTCACATATCGTTATGAAAAACCAAGAAAACCTCCTTACATCTATTTAAGCAATCGTTCATACAGAAAAGAGAGACACAAAATCTATCTTCCATTATGATCGAAGCCAGTAACTTGATTGATGTTCAATATGGCTAACGAAGCCATATTGAACATCAGTGTCTTTCAAATTACTAACACAGGAGATGCTTAATATTTCATAGTTTAACTGTTAGTTATATAAATATTTTATAGTTCTCGAACATGTTTCATCAAATATATTTTATTAAAACATTTTCAAAATTCATTAATTTGTTAGTTTTTACACACTTAACAAAAAAGGTAATAATTACTTTAAAGTTAATTTTATATACATATTATTTGGTTTATATTTTAAATTAACTTTACAAATAAAAATGCTGACACCTATAATCAAATTTAATTATTTATCAAATGCTAATTATTTTATCAAGAGCGAGGTTGGTATTCATAAACTGATTATTTTATAAACATCAACCATACTCATGATAACTATAACTGCAAGATAACTATCCCAATATGGTTTATTTCTTAAATTTTATTTAAGTTAAAACAGGCAAAATATTGCTAAATTCTTATAACTCTTGTTTTAATGTGAAACAATTTCCAAAATTCATACATATGAAATTTCTTATGTTCTCTTAACATATATACTTAAAACCATTTACATACATTTATCTTAAGTAAATTAAACAAGATTTAACTAATAAGGTTTATAATTTTATATAATTCTTCTTTATTGTATCTAAACAAAAAATATTTTTATACAAAACTACATCTGATAAACCATACGAAGAAAATATTTTAAAGTATGCCCAATAATTTTTTTAAAAAAATACAGTTTCATATTTACAAGTAAATATCCCTAATACTAAAAACTACTAAAGGTTATTTTAATTTCTGCTTGCATTTATCTTTAAAATACTAAAAGGAAATCTTTTATTTTACACTAAATTTTATTCTCGTAAATTCTAAATAAATTTAATTTTATTTTTAAAGATTCAATAAAAATTTATTATTCATTTAACAAGATTTTTCAACTAAAGGACTATAAAATTTACACATGTATTTTTTTCTCCACATATTCAAACAGGTATATTCTTTTCATGAATGCTATTCAGTTTTATGTATGCTAAATCATCAACTGAGTCATCAAGTGGTTTTAACTCAAGTGATGATCTAGCATTCTTCAAAGAGTAGTTTTGGTAGTAAACTTTTTCACGCTTTTAAAGTACAATCAAATAAATTCAAAGAAAACTATTTTCTTGAAAATATCTATTAAAAATGCACAAAACGTTTATACGGATATAAATGTTATAAGTAATATAATTACATTATTTTGCCTAGATTCTTGAATTTTTTTTCCAAATTGAAGGAAATGAGTCATTGCTTTCTTCAGTGTTCATCGCTTAACGTAAATTAATTTCAAACTTTCAAGTTTATTTCTTGTATTTAGTATATATTAATGAAATTTAAGATGTACTCGTGAAATCAGTTTACAACTAATTTTCTAGTTCATTGCAATTATACTGTGTAGTCTGCTAGATTTTTGCACTTTTTAAAAACATATTTGATGAAGAATTAATGAGAGTATAGATATTACTAAGAAATACAAAATTGTATTTCTTTAATTCAATTTTAATTGTTTAATTTAATATGAAATCCGGAGTCAAATGTATTAAAATAATTTTTCTTTTAAAATTGATTAAGCTTGATAAATGATATACTGTTAAACAAGAGATCACGATTTATGCCTCTTTCAAATGTCAATTTACATTGTATAAATATATTATATATACATAAATGTATAAATGTTATACATATGTATATAAGTCAAAACCATTTATTTAGATTTTTGTTTAAGTATGCTAAGTGAAAGATCACAAATTATTCAATTCAAATTTAAATAGTAATTAAACGCATTAACATCAATTATAAATAAAGTTTCATGTAAAAATCATTTACAAGTTTATTATTGTTGTGGTTAAACTCGGCATATATATGAGTAACACCGAGCTAACCCAAGTTCGTAGAAATAGTGGAGATTAAATGAGAACATATGAGAATGACACAATTTAAATAATAATAATAATAATGTAATTTTATTGTACTACTATTTACATTTAAATATTTACAGTTTATATTTAAAGATTAAATGTCTTATCAACATATAAAAGCATATTTATAAAACATTGTGCGGCCAGTGGGTCCTGAAGAAGAGATTAAAATGACTCACCCCCTTTGTGTAGCGAATTTTCCTTTGTTGTTCTGAACCTTTGCTTTCCTTTTGTTAGACTCTTCTTTTGGTTAGGTCTGTGCTTCACTACTCAATTCATCTTTATCTGTGAATCTCTGAATATCTGTATGTCTGGATATCTGCATATCTCCATGTCGGAATACTGGATGCTGAAAATCTGCATGCCGGAATGGTGTTCGGAATCTGCGTCCTCGCTGTTGTCGTCCTTTCAAATCATATCATCATCTGTGAATTCTGAAATCTCCATCTTCAACTCCTTAACTTTTATTGCCCTCATCTCTCCTCCCATTTTCTTCTATTGGATATTTTCTTGTATCTCATCGGTGTTAGGCTTCCAGGGAATGGTCAGAAATCTCCCCTCCAAAACCCTTGATTGGCCACACACAAACAAAAAGGAGAATATTTTAATTTCATATGGACCACCCATACATCTCAAGGGGAAAAGGACCCTGGGATGGAAAACTGCAATAAACTTTAACTGCAGTTTTCGGGTGCCACTTTGAAATATATAGTTTTATTTCTTTATTACCCTTGTCTCTTTATATTACAATTTTTATGTTTCCTTTCTTTTATATTTTACAAAACTACTGCCGGGAGGAATTGTTACAGAATTTATTTACAGTAACATCTGTTTCCTCTGCGGCTCCTTTTATGTCGTTTGCATTACGACATAATCCTCCCCCACTTACAGAAAAAAAAAACTTGTTTTTTTTTTTAACAATTTAAGCAAAATATATATATGAAGAGTAAATAATAGAAAATTTATCAAAAGTTATCATGAGACTCTCAGGCATATAGAACTTGAGAGCCAATCCTTCAACGTCATGTCTCACAATATTTTACCAACTTATCAAATTTCACATGAATAATCTTACAATTTATACAGTATCATCTTAGTAGATACAGTTCATTGGATTTAAGCATTCATATCAGCATTCCATATTCTATAAAACAGTAAAAACATTTCATTATAAAAAATTTACATATAAGATATTTACGGTCCATGTTAAATATCAGCACAATCGGTAAATGTTCATGAATCACAATGCACATATTCATTTTTTTCATGTTATATACTCAAATAGTTCACATTTCTCTTATAAGTCCATAAGAATACTGTAGATCAATTAAGTACCGTATATGCAAGAAATATAAATCTATATATAATCATAGTTACGAGTGAGTCATCTCTCTCATTTCCACTGGCCAAATATATTTAACAGAAAGCAAAAATAAGTAAAATCAAAAAAAAAAAATAAATACAAATACACGTGAAAAAAAATTATAAGTGAACAACGTATATCCATATGTATATTTTATTAAATCGTGAGATATTTTTAATTTGGTCATTTTTTTATTTTAAAAAAATATTATACAATTATCAATATTTTAAAATTTTCCTGCTTTATTTAACCGCTTTTCACCACAGTTCTCCCTTTCTTTTTTTGTTAACAATGTTTCTTAAACGCCGTAGTAATATTTACTTTAATAAATCGAGAACTATCAATAAATAATTAAAAAGCGCAAAAACGCCTGTTCTCCGTAACAACGATGGGAGAAAAAGAGAGTTCTTAGGGGAATCCCCCCCCTTACGCTCGCAGGACCCAGGAGTCCAGTTTGGCGAGGGACAACCGGTTTGTTGACCAGTACTTTTGAAGGAAGGAAAGGGGAAACATTAGCCATTTCCTTTTTTGTTGTTGGAAACATTTTGTCAGAATCGTTGCTCCGCCTGTGTAACAGAGGTAAAGTAAAAATTAACCTTTTTCTTTTCAGGCTTTATGTGAGTATACCCATTTATTCCTTTCCTTTTCTTAAATTCTTGAATGTCTTTTTACAATGGAAATTTAGGATATATAAATTTTGCTCATTGTGTCTTATGTTTATGACCTCTCCATCATGACATGTATTCACCCCGTCGCCATTGTTCCTTCTTCCCGCTAAGAGGGACTGACCCTTTCCCGATGCTTTTGTCCTCCGGTGGGGCAAAAGTATTTACTCATGCTTAGCATAAATGTGCGCGTCGTTCGCTCATTATTTTCAGCCGAGCTGTATTTACTTTTCTAGTATAAATACTTGGGGAAAACCTTGATTCAATAGTCACCACATTTGGTGAATTAATCTTTATGACCTGAAAAGGTCCTGTAAAACGACGACGGAAACGTGTCGATTCATCTAAAAATACCGTGTCCCCTATTTTCACCTTAGAAGAACACGCTTTCTTTTTTTGTATTAAATTTTGTGTTGTTTGCGCTTTAATCAGATTTTCCTTAGCCTCTTTCTGAAATGTATTAAGTGTTTGAACAGTTTTTTCATAAAATGCATTATAACTCAGAAATTTTTGTGTCTGGGGGTTTATTTCCCAATTATCCGTTAGCAACTTGAGATCTCTCCCGAAAAATAGCTGATTTGGAGTAAATCCAGTAGCTGGATGTATACAATTATTATAAAATGCAGCGTGTAAATTCACCGCTAATTCAAAATCTATTTCATTGCCTAATGACTGTAACGTATTCTTAAGAGATCCATGAATTCGCTCCACCTTACCGTTTGCAGCGGGATAATATGGAGTAGTAAATAAATTTCTAATCTTTAACTGTCGGTTTAATTCTCTATGCATTTCTGCCGTAAATTGGCCACCTCTATCTGAAAGTATAAACTTGACCTTACCATAAGCGGACATATATTTAATAATTTTCGAACTATTGTTTCCGTTTTTATATTCGTTACTGGAAATAGTTCGATTCTCCGAGAAAAATAATCTATACAACTAATTACATAGTGTCCTGTCGCAAAACGTCCACAAATATCTACACTTAAAATTTCGCCTGGTTCATTTGGAATAGGTACATTCCCGAATTCTCTTTTCTTTTGTCTGTTTGGCTTAACTTTTCCACATGTTTCACACGAATTCACATAATTTCGGACATGTGCGTACATTCCTCGCCACCAATACTTACTAATTACGCCCTGATAAGTTTTATCAGCTCCTAAATGAGTCATATGGGAAGTCTGAATGGCGTACTTCTGTAAACTTTTCGGTAACATAATTTGGGGTTGTAATTCCTTTTTCCCTTTTATTTTCCCTAAATGCATAAGTATACCTGTTGATTTGTCTATATAAAACCGACTTATTTCCTGTTTAAATGGTAGTTTACCTCTATTTAAACCTTCAGTAATTCGACTTATTTCTACATCATCTTTCGCTTTTTCTCTAATATTTGCTAAACTTAATTGTTCCAAATCCATCACTTGCTCATTCCTTATGTTCGACACAAATTTCTCCCTCGACACGCTCTCTGTTCGGTGTTGATTGGCTGGTGCGGTGATGTCCGGCGCCTGTCTCGAAAAGGGCTCCGCTTGAACAACCGCTGCCTGACATCCCCCCTTCTTTCGTGATGATTCACTATATTTCAACTCTGAATTTGTTTCACGGGAATCCTTTACTCCTGTGATTTTTTTAATATTGCTATTTTTGTTTACTTCTTCATTTGTTACCCTCGAATAATAATCTGCCAATAAATTCCTTTCTCCTGGAATGTGCCTGAATTCATATTCATATTCTGATAAGAACAGTAGCCAACGTGCAATGATAGGAGCGGGGTTCTCTAGTTTAAAGAAATATTTCAGAGGCTTATGGTCAGACAAAATGATAAATTTGCGTCCATACAAATAATCTTTAAATTGTTTTATTCCCTCTATAATTGCTAAAAGTTCCATTTTTGAGCTCTCATACTTCATTTCCGCTTTACTTAATCGACGTGAAAAATAACGAACAGGCCTTAATATTCCCTCTATTTCTTGGCATAAGATAGCACTAATAGCGGTCTTTGACGCGTCCGTGTTCAAAAAGAAAATTTTGTTTTTCCTTGGCTGAATCATAAAAGGGCTAGATAAAAATATTTCTTTTATTTTTGTAAAAGAAGTTTCACAAGATTTTGAAAATTTAAACCTTTTTCCTCTCTGTAATAGTTCCTCTAAAGGTTGTAAAATTTCTGCACAATTTTTAATAAAAGATCTGTAATAGTTACATATACCTAAAAATTTTCTTAATTGATGTATTGTCCTAGGAACTGGAAAATCATTAATTTTCTGTATATTTTCCTCTATCGGTTGTATACCCTCTGCCGATATTTTATAGCCTAAATAATTGATAGAAGATTTGTAAAATTTACATTTCGTAGGAGAAAGAGTTAGATTAAATAATCGAAGTCTTTTGAAAACTAACTCGATTCTCTTTAGCATTTCTTCAAAATTATTTCCTACCACAATTATATCATCTAAATATGCAAAAACTCCCTCATTATCTAAATCTTTTAACACCTTCTCATTCATCAACTTAGTGAAATAAGCTCCACTGTTTTTCAAGCCGAAAACTAGGCGTGAATATTGGTAATTTCCGAAAATAGATGTAAATGCTAAATATTTCCTTTCTTCTGGTGGAACTCTTAACTGCCAAAACGCATTTGACATATCTAATGTAGTGTAGTATTTGTATCCTGAAATTTTATCTACTAAATCAGAAATCTTTGGAAGTGGAATGGGAAGTAATTCAACAACTGAATTCAACTTCCTCAAATCTAATGCCAATCTATAACCTCCACTCTTCTTTTTGACCATTAAAATTGGTGCGGCCCACAGGCTGTCTGTCTCTTCAATAATCTCGACCTCTTGTAATTCCTGAAGTTGTTTCTTTTATTCAGGTTGCAAGGCAAATGGGACTGGGTATGGCTTAGAATGTTGCGGAGTATTATCGGATACTGAAATTTTTATATTTATCGAATCAGTCTCACCTAATGTTTGTAAATTTACTGAGAAAATATCAAAATATTCAACCAGTAAAGTAACAAGTTTTTCCCTACATTCTTCATTTACATTGTCAAGATTCAAATTTTTGAGATTAAATTCTTCTTTCCTTAAGTTTAATGTTTCCGAACTGGCTTTTATCAAATTACATCTACCCTGAATATCTTGTTCTAGCACTTCAATAACATCTATTTCTTTGTTCACATGTCCTAAAGCCATTCTTTTATTTAATGCTACTTTAGCATCACTCAAATTTTCTACGACAACATTTATCTCATTTCCTTTTAACCTTACCAAAGTATTCATTACTCTAATCGGTAATTTAACTTCTCTCGATATAAATAATGCATCTGTATCTGATATTTCAGATTGCACTTTAAGTGTTATTATCTTTTTCTCTTTTGGTTGTAATATTACTTTATTTTTGTTAATACATTTCAAAATATTACAATTTTCATTATATTCAAATTTATTTTCCTCCAACCTAATTATTTCCTTATCAATAGTTATATAATTTTTGTTTCCGCTTACGCATATATTAGCGCTTTTTATAGCTTTGTAACTCAAAATAACATCATAATCCGGAGGAAACTTTTGGTTAGTAACGAAAAAGTTATCTGTTATAGTTTTACCCCCTATTTTAAAAGACATTTCTACAAAGTCATTATAATAAATTCTTTCCCCGGTAATTGTGACGATATTTATTTGCTTAGGAACGCTCTTAACTTCTATATACTGTTTGATTTTATTGTATTTCAGCTGGGACAGCAGAGACACCGAGGCTCCAGTATCCAATAGAATTCTCGCCGACAGATCCTCAACTTCAAATTTATCCTCTACATTCAACGACTCGTCCACTACAACTCCCCTTACAATCGGTAAGTCCCTTTTATTACATTTTATAGAATTATTTAAAATTCCTGTAGTTTTTATAATTTCATTCTTATGTTTATTTGTTAAATCAAGAGCCTCGCTATTTAAATTTATTACATCTCTTTTCTTATATTTATTTTGTTCCTCAACTATTACACCGATTTGTGTATTGTTCATAGAAAGCACCTCTACGCTACTGTATCCCTTCCTATTTATTTGTTTACTTATTTTGGGAGCAGTTTCCTCCTTTTCGAATTTTCGCTCCACCCCTAATTTCGCCTTTCCTGGCTGACTGGCTACGTATTTTCTGCCATGGGCATTCGAGTTTAACGCTCTGCTATTCCCCCCAAATCGGTCACTCCTTCGCTGATTCGGACATGTAAATCTATTACCCCAATTACAATTTTCGTTATTATTTCTATTACTTTTTTCCGCTTGTATTTTTGAGAAATTCATTTTTGAAAAATTTTCATTTAATTTCTTTAAATGAAAGCAATTTGCAGCAAAATGCCCTGCCTTTCCACAAAACAAACATTGCCTATCCCTATCAACATTAACATTTCCATGCCTTATATTATTTGCGGTTTCAGTTTTTTCTTTAATTATCGAATTTACTGAATTTACTCTTAACTTAACATAAAGGGATGCTGCATGTTGCACATCACTGGCAAGTTTCACAGCCTCTTCAAATGTTTGGGGATTTTTCAAAATGACTTCTTTTTGTAATTCTGGGAGAAGACCCTCAATAAATCTCGATAGGAGTAATTTATCAAACATATCTTTACTTTCTCTGTTGATAATCTGGGAAACACCGATAAAGCGACTACCTGCTCGCCTGAGACGTTCAGCAAACGTCTTTACTGATTCCTGCTCAAACATTTGCGTAGTTGATAACTGTAAATTTGATTCAATTAACGATTGCTTTTCACTAAAATGCTCTAAAAATTTTTCTTTTATATTTTCAAAAGAGGTTTCTCTTTGTAATTGAATATCTTCAATCAAAAATCTCTTCGCTGCGCCTATCAATTTGGATTTTAAAATTGTAATTTTTTCAAAATCACCCCAGTTTGCCAATGAAGCCACACTTTCGAATTGGTTAAACCAAAATTCACACCATTCTTTATCACCTTCAAAATTTGATATTAATTGAATCATTGCCATATTAGCTTGCGAATGTGTACTATTATCATCGAGATTAGGATCTAAATTCTGAACTCTATATCTAGGCATATTAATGATTCAAATAATTACAATAATATTGAATATCTAAATATTGTAACTTTTTTTTTAAAGTATACTATACATATGCATATACTACTACAATAATATTAAATATTTACTTCAATTGTTACTCACAGATATTTAACAAACAATTGTATAACCAATACTTTTATCAATATTATTTATGATTTTTATCATTATATATACATATTTATTATACTCTTCAATAGTCTCATACATATATATATTCATAATATTTGTTGAATATTGTACCCATATATTCTATCTTTTAAAATACTTTTAAATTACAGTTATCCAAGCATTCAATATTTTACGTTTAAAATTTATTCATTTATAATTTCAGAATTATTAACTTTTAACTGTTATCTCAAAATTATTCTGAAAGTTCTCTATCTCCAATTATTTCTTCCTTCAAAATTTTTTTTTTTAATGATACCAAATTTAAGGACTATACAAACAAAAAAAAATTTTCTTTTTTTTTTTTTTTTAAAGTACCGGCTTTATAATATTTAATTTTAAATAACACACAGTATCAAAATAATTTCCTAAGTACAAAGTTTAAAAACAACAGTCATGACACCAAATTACAGTACAAAGTATTGAAATTGACAAAGAGCCACGGTACCAAATTTATGTCCTAGGTATCAAAATTGAAAAAATAGTCACGGCACCAATTTGTTGTGGAGAATACAGGAGATTTACAGAGAACATATTATACACACAAAGTAGCAATAATAACAATTTTTTTATAGTTTTAAAATTTTAAATATTTATATTTAAATTTAATGATTTATTATCTTAACAATAAATAAAAGCATATTTAAAAAAAATGTGCGGCCAGTGGGTCCTGAAGCAGAGATTAAAATGACTCACCCCCTTTGTGTAGCGAATTTCCCTTTGTTGTTCTGA
>JAPDSC010135476.1:192392-198106 GCA_026290005.1 Latrodectus geometricus | reverse complement strand
AAATTGTAAACTAGATTCTATAGAATTTACTTACACAAATCTGATTTATTATCTTCATGCATCTTAATATGATGCATATTTATTTTTCTTCACTAATTCTGTATATTTTTCATGAAATTTGACATTTGTAAAAATTAGCTTAATTTGTGAAATAAAATAGTAAAATTTTTCAAACACAAAAAATATAAAATGAATTTTACAGCATTTGCAAAGCGATTTTGTACAAAAAAATAAAGAAAGAAAAAATACATAATAAAAATGTTTTTAGCAATCACTAAATGAATGGAATTATATATTAAGTTTCAGTTTAATTTAGTTTTTTGCAAAGATTATTCTATTCCCAAAATTACCTAATTCAATATGCTCAGTTTTTAGTTGTATTTGGTTTTATAAATATTATTATTATTTGTTTATATTTACAGCTAAATATGAATCATCTTTTTATTTTCAAACCACCGAAACCTAAAACGTCAAAAAATCTAATGTCGAACTTGCATGCAATTTATCTATTTTAAACTAATTAAATTGTACCAATACAAATATATGGCATTTGTTTTCACAAACTGACTCTTGTTTTGTTGAGAAATATTCCGCTTATCATTTACATAAAATTTATCATAGGAAGGAGAATTTTCTAAAATATATATATTTTACATGCTGTGTAACATCATATAAATTATATTTTTAAATTTAAAAAGGAAGTTATTTTATTTTAGATAAATATCTTTGTATCACGTATAAAGGAAAAAAGATGAAAACTTGTTTCAAACGGTTGTTCTTAAAATGTTTCCAAAATTTTGTCTCATAAAACTACACTATCACAAAACTAAAATTCTATTCTAAAAATAAAATCTCTAACACATATAGAAGGAAGAATTCAGCTGTATAATTTAGGAAAATTTCCAATAATTTAAATGAAAATAATTTGAATGAATTTTGGGAAGGTGAGCAAGTTTTACATCAACTCTGTACATAAGAAAAACTGGGAATGGAAGAATGCGAGAAGATATATAATTTGTTGCTTGTCTGCAAATCCCAAGTTTTCTGCTAGTGAGAGGAAATAAAGTCTTTAACAATTTGTTAATGTCCAAAAATGTAATTCTTAATGTAAAAGGTCAGTGGCATTTTTAGCAGCAGTATCTGCAAGCTCATTCCTAGCAATGCCAATATGACTAAGAACCCAACAAAACACAATATCAAATCTTTTACTCTTATATATATTTAAAATATCTAATATTTCTACAATAACTGGATGAAATTTGTTGTTAAAATGATCTAACTGCATGACCACACTCATGCTATCTATATTGATACAGTATTTTAGATGAGAGTTAGATTGTATTAGTTCTAGAGCACGTGAAATTGCAACAGCTTTGGCAGAATAAACAGAACATTATATACGTTATTTATCATTGTAAAATGTATTTCTAACAACAATACCATAACCAACATGACCACTTGATTTTGAGCCATCAGTGTAAACAGGAAGGTGGAAGGAAAATTGATAATGAATGTATGAGAACATCTGTTGCAAAATAAGAGGAAATGTGACTGATTTATTGTATTCAGCAAAGGGACTGATTATATTAACAATAGGGGTGTTCTAATGGGGTAGAAATTTCAGAGAATCTGTAATTTGGAATTGCAAATTGGATTTGCATTTGGATTATAGGGGAACTTAGATAAAGAGAGAAATGAGTTTGTACGTTCATAGTATATTATGTGATAGTGCATTATATATCCTCCTTAAAGAGGAGCAGACAATCATAGATCTCAACGGGTGTTGTGTGTTGATAACATTTTAAAATAATAATTTAGAGATAATTACTTACGTCTCAGATCAAGAGGTAGTTGGTTACAAATCACATAAAGGCTCTGAATAGGAGAAGTCCAGAACAGATCTGCAGAGATGAGTGATGTATAGGGTCTAAATTATGTCATACACATGACTTAGCTGATCCATAAATTGCACTACCTTAGTCAATTTGAGATAAAATAACCAATTGATATACATGTAATGCTGTATGGTCTGCACCCAAGAGATATGAGGTAGTACTTTGAGAATATTTAGCAACCATTCACACCTCTAATGCAAATCTATGATATGTGGTAGGAAAATCAACATTTTGTCAAACACTAGCCCAAGAAACGGTACCTGATTAACCACAGGAATAATTGTGTCAGATATCTTGATTTTTGGATCAGAATGAGGTCCAGTTTTTCAGAAAAAATGGATACAATTACTTTTGGAGGGTGATAAAGTGTGCCTATTTTCATTACATCAAGCAACATGATTACTGACTGCAATTTGTTATTGTCATTCAATAAGTCACATATTGGAACCTTGGCAAGAGATTTGGAGATCATCAACATATAATGTTCCATGGAGTCATGGTTTCAATACATCAAGAATGTTGCTGATGCAAATATTAAAAATAGTTACACTTAAAACACTTCCCTGAGGAACCTCTTCAGATTGGATAAAAAAGATCCTATACAGACATTAAAAACATGAGAATTTGGTAAATTTCCTCTGAAGTTAAAATTAAATAAAGTGCAAAGAATTCTATCCATGTCTATAATGTCATGTCCTATCATAGGCTTTTTCTATATCAAAAAAGGTAGATACCAAATGATGTTTCTGCAAAAAGGCATTCGTAATTTGTATTTCTAGGTATGCAATATTGTCAAGAGTGAATTTATCATCACGAAATTCACTATAATAAAGTGATATGTACTGATTATCTTCAAGTACATAAACAATACGGGCATTCACCATACACTCAAAAATTTTGGCAAGGCAACTTGTGAGAGCCATTGGATGGTAGTTTTAAGGATCAGTTGGATCTTTCCCTGGTTTCAATATTAGAGAAACTATTGCTTTGCTCCTGAGACTGGAGTAAACATTTTCATTCCATATTCTATTGAATAGAACAAGAATGTTTATTGAAGAATCATGTCTAAGATTACAAAGCATCTTATATAAGACACCATCTGGTCCTGGACTAGTATTTTTAATTTGGGACAGTACTTTCTGCAGTTCTAGAAAGAGAAATTGCAATTATATGAGAGTATGATTTTATCATAAAACTTTATAGGTTTATTTTCAGCTTGCTCTTTGGTCCTGAGAAATTTAAAAACATAAGAGGCTGGTGGATGTCCTTGCGAAAGTTTCACTTAAAAGATTGACATCATCATATGGAAAAGAATATGTAAGAGTTCCTCTTTGTAATATTGGGATAGAGAAATCTTAATAAAAACCACTAGTTGCTTTAATTTTTTTCCACAACTGTTTGGTGGAAGTTGATGATTTGATGGAAGAAACATATCTAATCCAAGATTCTTTTTGACTATTTTGCTGTACTCCACGAGCTAAAATTTTAGCTTTTGTAAAAAATACAAATTTTCTAATGGTGGTAATCTACAAAAAATAGCCCTCAACTTTTTCTGTTTCTTGTATGACACCTGACATTCATTGTTCTTTCATGGTTTATAGTGTCTGCGTAGAACTGGGGAGCACTTGGGAATCATGATTTTGGCCACATCAAGAAGTGCATCAGAAACTTTCTGCAAAGCATCACCAATGTCCTCACTTTGAACCATGTTGTCAATAATCACAGCTAATTGGGTTTAGTGTGGCCAATCTGCACGATAATAAGAAGAATGGAAGACTTGGGGTCAACTTACATCAGTTTGAATTATAATTAAAAGAAAATAATCACTGCTATATAAATCATTTTCAACACTAAAATTTAATAAAGGTAGAAGTGCTGATGAACAAATAGCCAAATCTAATGAATGGAAAGTTTTGGTGGGTTGGTGAAAATAAGTTATTTCTGTGGAATTTAAGAGGCAAATACTGTTATTTGAAATGACCAGCTGAATTATATGACCACTAAAATTGGTATTATCGCTACCAATTCATCATAAGGTGTTTTGCTCATTAAGCACACCAAGTAGTATAAAGGGTGTAGGTAGCTGATCCATTAGACTTTCATAAACAACAGTGTGGAAAGGCAAGTAAAGGCTACAAATAGTAATGAGAGATGCTGTGTGTATGCATGCTACAACTACCTGTAATGATGTGTTAAGGGGCTGGACATAATTAGGGAAGTTACAAGTCACAAGAATGCATAAATCTTCAGGTACTGTATCAGGAGTAACATCTTTTTTTTCACTTATAACTATGCAATTTAAAATAACACTGAGACTTTAAGAATGTTTCTTGAATGGCAAAATATACTGGATTATAAATATTATATATAAGAATTATTTTAATATCTTCTATATGAGCGTGAAGAACTTAACAGTTCCAAAAAATGGATACCATTAGCTCCTTAACCGGGCAATTTTTTTTACCAGAAATACTTCTAAAAAAGGCATATTTTTATTAGATATAATTAAGTACCAAACTTAATAGAATAAAAATAATAAGAATTTATTATTTTTTTCACTTTTAATGCTTTTACAACATTTTTTATTTTACAATTTTGGAAAACAAAAACCTCTAAATGTTAATTTTATGAAGCATATTTATTTGGTTCTTCCACAATTTTAATCATGAGAGAAGAATCAATGAATGTTTCATAAAATTGTAGAACATCAGAACTGTCATCAAATTGCATGTGTACAGAAATATACCAGTAACTTTAAACCGAGGATACAAAACAGGTGGATTTCTCAGTGAAAATTCACTGCGTAAATCATCTAAGGAATAATCAAAATAAATTGATGAAATATCTGTATCAAAATGCAGTTTCTCATCTATCAAGAAAGTATTTTCATTCTTTATTCCATCCATAACTTTCATAAAAAAAGACAAGACTTTAAATTCGCAAGTGTTGAATATAGTAGAACAAAAATTACAAAGAAAAATTACAGCAACAAAGAAACACCCAGATGAAAACATTTTAGATATATGGACAAGCCATTTTAGATATATGGACAAGTCATGAAAAATGCAGTCAAACCAGAAAAGGAAAAGAAAGAATATTGATGCCCGTACACCATAGGGACATACCAGTTAAGGCCAATTTTGGGTAGCACATGCACTGTATGGGCAAACTGCTTAAGGGTTTAAGTAAAACTATATTCTCCGGTCTTGGAGCAAGCCGCCTGGAATTCAGATGAATCTTCACTTTGGAATGTTTCATTATCTGAATAATCTACCTTCACTGCAGTTTTTTTAGAAGCTGGAATTCATAAATCACCTTTTACAATAAAAGGTGATTTATGAGGCTCTTCTTTTACATAAGATTTTTGAGAAAAATGTTTTAGAATAGGTAAGGCATTTGTATTAAAAATATTTGAGGATAAGTTTGAAATTGGAAGACTTAAGCAATCTGCTTCAGTACTACAGAAGTTCATAGCTTTTTTGACAGCTTTGGAATAACTAATACCTTGTTGAGGGGTACAGGATGACACTGTATGCCTTGCTTTGGGTTAAGTTTTTTTTTTTTTCGCAGTTGTAATTTCTTTTTCTAATATCCATGTTGGGTATGACCTAGTGTAAGAGGGATATTCACCACTGCAGTTGACACATTTTTGTTGTAATTGACATGTACTGCTGTCATGTAAAATGGAAGCACACAAGCACAGATTAAGTATCCCCTACAAGAAGTTTTAGCATGTCCAAAGTGTTGATGTTTAAAACCATACAAAGGATTCAGAATCTAAAGGTGAACACTGCAATTTAGGTAACCAACTCTAATAGA
>JAPDSC010135476.1:169892-187392 GCA_026290005.1 Latrodectus geometricus | reverse complement strand
GAGCTATAATAAGCTTTGTCCAATTACGTTCAAGAACGAATTCAGTTCCTCATAAAGCTACATATTACAGTTGCATTTTGCTAACGTCATTTCGCAACTTCTCTTGACGAGAGCTCTTTCGTTTTGAAGATATTCAAATTTGTATATCTTTATATGGAAGCGAACACTTTTAAATAACACAGCAGATTTTAAATTAAAAGTTATATTGAAAGCAAATAAAAAAATGGTAATTAACATCTTTAATGTGAACTGAAAAACAAAGCAATCGCGGTATAAAAGAAAAATGTATAAAGTATGTAGTTTGTAATAATCCATTTCTTTCATTTAAATATAAACGAAACAAATATTTATATTTTTAAATATAATATCGTTTTAAATTTTATTAGAAGCTAAATATCGGATACGTTTTACAAGAATCTTCTGGAAATTATCATTCTTGATCGATCTTGTACTTCCATCTCAAGTTTATCACAATTTGCAATGAGGTGGATCCAGGCAGATCCTTTTCAAAATAAATACCTTTTTTTCTGTACAATTTATTATATTTTTAATCACACTGTGCATTATTTTATTTTATGTGACACCAATATTAAATGCACTTTATATTTTAGACTATTCGCCGAAAATACTATGGATTATACGCCACTGCGGATTATATACAGGAAAATACAGTACTTTTTAAATGTGTAATATCTTTCAATGATTATAATTTCCTTTCTCTGAAAGTCATTTTTATAGGCACATTTTATTACACTAAAGTAAATGTAAATGATTTCAAACTCATATATTTATACAGGACTTGTAAAACAACTCATAATATTTAAGTAAATGAAGTAAATATAAAATTTTTAGTAAATAATTTTTAAATAAAATTTTAAAACACATTTCTGTACATGAAAGGATAATTTATTTAAAAAAAATTAAGAGAAATATTTAAGCACTCTAATATAAACATACACCAAAATAGTAATGTTACCTTGCATTTTAAATCAATTTAATTTAAATTTGAATTCATAATAGAAAATCATCAACTTACCTGGACTACTTCTATTTCAAGACGTCGTTTCTCATCTTCCATTTCTGTCAACGATTTTTTAGTAGATGTTGTTTCTTTATAGTAAGCTTCTAACTTTTCTAAAGTCTAAAATGGAAGATAAAAGATAATGTTTCAATACCTTCTGTTTTACTTCAACTTTATTTGAAAACAGAAAGTAAGTTTAACAGTAATATTTTATAGAGAAAATCAAATAGAAAAGTAAGTATACAATTTACGTATTATTTACTTCTATAAAGGTGAATATAAATATATGAAAATTGTTGTACATCTGTACTGAAAACTGTTCCCAGAATTATTTCAGTTCTTTTTAATAACATTTACCAAGAAATTTTTCATAATTTTTAGAATAAAAAATGAGAATATATATACATTGAATTGTCATCAAATGAGATCATATGTCTTCTATCAGTTTTCAATTATTTTATATTCATTTAATTTTTTATTCAGATACAATGTCCACTTTTGCCAACAAAATTATATCTTGATAAGTCATAAGGACATATCCAGCATTTTTTAGCTCACCCTCATTCTTACATTCATAACACCAATCTGAAAAATCATACTTTCATGCATAACAGTTTCTCAATTACACACAATAATGATTCTTAAGTGACTATAAATATCAACGAGAATATTCTTAACTTCCCTGATGTAATGAATAAAAATATTTACTGAGAAGAAATAAATCTCCAGTATTATTTTTTCTTGCATGTAACTTCTTTATTCAATTCAAAAATATGCTGTTCCCAGCAGTTTCTTTTTCATAACTGTATTAAGAATATATCTTTTGCATAGAAATATCTGTTTTGATTCATTTTATAAATAAATACAGAAATTCACAAGTCTCTATTGAAGTAAACATGTATGGACAAACTATATGAATTCAATTACGATCTTTTAGACCAAATTCTAGACACATCGTATCTTTCTCTTTAGATAGGATTGAAGTAAAATATCTCTATGAATAATTTTCCCTTTTTCCTTGAAAAATGTAGAGCTTTTTCATCTTTAGCAACTACAAAAACAAACTCTTCGTATGCTTTTAAAGATTGAGAATAAAAAAAAAAAAAAAAAAAAAAAAAAATTAAAAAAAAAAATCAAGTGTTAAGAAATAATAATAATAAAACTTTCTACTTTTTATTTTGTAGTTGGAAAATGAAGGGATTCACCATGTTTTTAGTAAATATAAGTCAATAAGTAAAGGAAGAGAGCCAGAAAATCATTTTAATAATTTAGTTTTTTAATGTTAATTTTTGGTGAGTTAGCACATATTTAGCAATGTAATCATTTTATTCTGGCAAAATAAAAAATTAATTCTTATAATAACTATGTTTGATTGATTAGTCATTAGAAAGAGAGATGAAAAATTTATTCATTTAAAGATTTCACAACAGAAATCATCCTTTTCCTTTATTTAAGTTAGTTTAAGTATTATTAATTTGGCACTAAAATCATAATTTTCTAATACTATTTTCTTCTACTTACATTTTAACTCTAAAATTTACAAAAACAGAAAACTGAAGAATACATAGAAAGAAAAATTGAATTAACAATAGTTCCTATTTACATGAATCTTTTTTCAGTTAGAAATTTTTAATGTTCTTCACAAGGAGCAATGCCAGTTACATTTCAGTTTTGTTGTATTTATTTTTCCTATTATCTTGAATTTGTAATACTTTGAAGTTTCAACTCAGTTTAACAATGATTTTGGGTTTTTTCTTTTTTGGATTTATTCTCTTCTAATTTATTCTCTTGGAATTATATTTAATATAATTTTAAATAATTGTTTCCAAAAAATTTGATTTTTGTCAAAGCACATGTAAACACATGATTTCTAGATTAAGCTGTCACTAATTTTAATTTTTTGTGTAATATTTTTTTTATTGTAAACTGTTACACAAAATCCCCAAATAACTTTTCTCCTCATTTAAGTATTCTTACAGTTTTCTATAAAAGGAAAACTATGTACCGAAATGGTAAATTACTTATATAAATTTAGAGTATTTATATTATATAAAAAGTTATACGCAAAATAAAATGATACAAATTGAATTAATAAAATTCTAACATTTTATACATTTATTTATTTATGAATAAACGACAAGATATTTACTCACCCTACATCTACATTCTTTTTTCATATTTCCCATATTATTCTTCAAAAGTATCTTTATTTTATTTTATTTACGAACTACATGAATTTAATTCAATTATAAGTTTTGCATAACATAATCTTTTGTCACCAACTAATATAATTAAATACTTTTTATAATTAAAAGTTACAAAATTTCTTATTCCTGAAATTTATTTTTGAGCCAGGTTTAAAACAATAACAAAAAAAAAATCAATTGTTTATTGATGGTGTTAGTATATTTTAATAATGATAATAGAAAATAATGTATATTAATATAAAAATCTTGAAAGTTAAATCATACTAAACAAGATTAAAATTAACTTAAATGAGTTTCAGTAAGATATTTTTAATAATTTTCATTCTAAGGTTCTTTAAACCATTATTTTAAAAATTTTAAATATTTTTAAAAATTAATTGTTTTGAGCATACATTTTATAATTACTTATTTGCACATACACATCTGCAGTGATTAAAATTGTTACATCAGTACAACTACATAAATGAAATTTATCACAGGAAAATGCAATAATAGGCAAATGCTAGCTTTTGAACACATTCATGAAAAATAAACAGCAGTATAGACATATAATATGGTTAAATAAAAAAATCATATTGTAAGTTTCTCAATTTGAATAGGAACATTACTGATTGAAGAAAATTTTTTTTCAATGCTTTGTGAAAAGGTAAAAAGCTAATCAACATGCTTGTAACTTTGATGGAAGTCAAATTGTAGTTTACTAGGAATGCAGTTAATCGTTTTGTAGTATTGCTGTTCACATTGGTCAAGGCTCTGTAGAATGTACCTCAGTATATTAAAGATAGCCATACAAAGTGCTTTTTTACATTTCAGTAGATTGCTATCACTAACAGATGGAAAGATATGTCAGTTAAATTGTCTTATTTAAAAAATCAGGTCATTTGCAAGATAAAAATTAAAAATAAAACCTGAACTGTTCAACAGTTTGAAGAACCATGGATTGTCAACTTGGTGACCATGTTTTCGATTTTTTCTTTTTGTGATCAATGACAAACCTATGTGCAGAATTGGTATGGCACAGTTTTCAAATGAATTTAATTTTGTTTACATCATTAAGATGGTTGCATCTGTATTTGGTGGCATTGTTCAGAATGCATCTGGTCTGGAATATGCATCTGGTGATGAATATGGAATATCATCACCAGTTCTGGAATATGGGGTACCATTGTCTCCTTCCCTTATATTTATATCGGCAACATTTTAAACAATAAACAATTACATTTCTGTTTTGTGAAGATTCATGGCATTACCCTTTATTCAAATCTTGTAAAGCACTATATTACAGCAGAATAATGCACAGTTGAATATTGACAATGTTTCCTTGATGAGGAAAATATTCCACAACTACTCTGAAAAGCACTCTCCAGCATTTTCTTTGATATAAAATGTCTAATTAATCGTCATCAAGTGAATGGCTTGTTACTCACTCATTTTAATTAATACTTAAAGTATCAGTCATTTTGTGTGATGTACAACCAATTGTTAAAGCCATTGTATTATTTCTGAACATGACATTCAATATTTAAAATGTCCAAAAGAAATGTTCCTCACTTTTTTATTTTTATTATCATTTTACAAATTTATGGATTGAAATTGTTGCTTGTAAATTAACTTGCACATAATTTGGAACAAAATATTTGAAATGCAAATAAAGAAAAATCACAAAATCTTTCATATTGATATGTGTTCAAATATATTTCATTGTCTTGGTAGTGAATAACTGTAATTTTAGATAGAAAAAATCTTCAAATTCTGTTTTTTAAGATATTTTTGAAATTTCATCAATCTCGAAAGAATACATTATTTTAATTATACATTTGTTTTTATAAAACAAAATATTTTTCATTGTATCCATAAATGATAAAAAAAAGTTAATATTAATTCAGTTATTTAAATGTTCTTTATTAAATAAGTGTGAAATTTATTTTAATTAAATTAACAACAGAGGAACTCCTTTCTGAGTAACTGATCTGTTCTTTTTAATAAAAGGAAATTGATTTTTACAAATGATTTGGCATAAAGTACAATAATATTGGAAGAAATGAGGAATATAACTAGTGTCCCTGATTTAAGGTATGTTTAACAGACTGATACTTTAAGTATTAATTAAAATTCAATTTTTAGATATAAATCAAGTTTAATTATTTATTAAAGCATATTCAAAAGAAAAATTCCATTTTTCAAGTTTTTCTGCGTTCAGTTATAAAAGTATAAGAATATTTAAAATGTATGCATCACCAATGATAGTTAAAAGAACTCTTTTGAATTCTTTAAAAGTCAAATAAATAAAACAAAAATCATATCTGAAATAAATTAATATTTCAGATATGACTCTAATATTTAGAAACAATGAAGTATTCTAATAAAAAATAGTGCAATTAATGAGAGTGTTAGTACATGTTTAAATTTAATTCTATAAAATGACAAATATCTATAAAATTTGTAATATAATAATAAAAAAAAATTAAAGTCCTCCCAGTATAAAATGAAAAAAAAAAAAAAAAATGCAAAAAGATAAAAATATTATCTTTGCATACATCTTTTCACTTTTAAAGAATATTTATAAATATAAAACTACTTTTAAGGATTTTCTCATTTATTTATATATTAGGAACAATTTGAGTTACAAAATTGAGACTTATATTTTTTTATAGATAGTTAGATGATAAATTTGACTGAAATCTATAATACAGAATCATGGCTAAAATACTAGATCTTCATATAAAAAATAATGAACTTTGAATTTAATTATATTTTATGCAAAAATTGAAGTTAAAAAATCTTTTTTATAATAAAAAGAAAATTAAATAGATGCTGTACTAATATAGCTAGTTATTAATAATGTAATGAAAAATTGTAGAAAATAAAACTCAAAGTGTTATATTTAATGCAATATATATTAGTTGTTTATTACTTACAGATCTCAACTCATTTCCGAGTTGACATTTTACATTAATCAGTTCGTTAGCTAAGTCATCATTTTCATGTTCTAATCGCAGATTACTAAGCTGGTAACGGCTATTTTCTCGCTTGAAAAAGATAAATGAAATTTTTAACAAATTCCATATTAATACAGCATATTTTTCTAACATCATAATCATTAACAAAAAATCTATGTATGATATGCAAGAAAAAAGAAAAAATAACCTGTAATTTTGAAATGGGATCTTCTTGATTTTTCTGCTGATCTTTAATAGCAGCATATTCTTTGGCATACTTTTTTAATTTTTTCACCTAGATGTAATATAATTTATTGCTTTACATAACAAAAAGTCAAAGTGGGAATACACTTTTCAGATGTTATTTATTTATTTATTTTTATAAATCTAAATATCAACAAATTATAAAATGTCTACTTGAAGCATTAATTCAGTATCTCATTAACTTCAAGAAACTGCAAGGAAACTTGATTAAAATGTCTGTTGCTTTATCATTTCATACATTTTAATTCAATTAATTTATCCTGAGAAAAATATTATAGTAAAGCTTGAATTCTAAAAAATTGACATGATATTTTTTAATTTGGTTGTTTTTACTTTTGCCATTTTTAGCACATCAGGGAAAATTCAACTTGCACCAAAATGGTAACTGATATTAATATTCTTGGCTGAATGGGAGCAAATCCATAACCGTTAAGCCAAAAACTATAGCACTGAACATTAAGCCACCACTTGAAAAATATATTTTTAGATAAAAATCTTTTTTAAATTAAACACTCTAAATATATATAAGATTATTAATTACAAAAATGCAGCAAACATACCTTTATATTTATAGCAACTGAAAGCAACTCTTTTGCATTATTTTCTGTTCTATATTTTTTAGGAAGAGTAACTCGGAAGTATTTAAGTATTCCTTCAAAATCTAGGGCTAACAAATCTTTTCTGGAGAGCTGGAATATGAAAAATGGTAATACAGAATATAATAAACGATATACATCTATGAGATGTCTACAATTTTGCAAACAAACTTAACAATATAAACAACACTTTTTAAGAAACAATATTAACACATATAAAAAAGTATTAGCACAAAATCCTACCATTAAAAGAGCAAGAGCAACTTGAAACAAGGTTTCAATACCCTAAAATATAAAGCAAAATGGTAAGAAATTCAATATGTTTTACATAAACTTCGAAAAAAAAAAAAATTCAATACTTACATCAAGTAAAAAGATGTCCAGTATATAAAAAACAACTATTAATGGAAATTTTGAAGTATATAGTGTAAGAAACCACTGGGATGCAAACATGTGCATTTCAATTCCCAAATCTACAAAATGAGCATGGAGCTCTGGAATATTATCCTGTAAAAATGAATGCTTTGTAATCCCCAACATACCTATAATTATGAGTTTTAGAAATAAATTTAATACAAAAAATTTATAAAAAATGATAGAATATGGAACTCACTTCAATTAATTTCTCTAACTGATACAATCTGAGATGTAATTCTTCAAACTGGTTTTTGAAGAAATTTCGTAAGCCATATTCAAACATAATTTTTACAAGTATGCTGAAAGCTTGCTCTTCTGGAATCTAAATTGGTAAGAAATTTGTTTGAATATTTTTTAAAATTAACACAGATTATCCAATAAATTATATCAATTATTATTATTATTATTTTTAATTAAAGGAATATATAATTTTCATTCAACTTGTTTTATTTAGTTTTACAAGAATAAAATAATTAATTAAATCTTACATGTAGCAATAAAGCAGCAGCCAGGAAAGATTGTCCTTGACAATAACCAATTTCAGGATCATAAACTGAGTAAGCCTGTAAAAGAAAATAATTAAATTAGTGTTAAATCACAAAAAAAAAAAATAAATAAATAAAATAAAAATAAATAAATAAATAAAAATAAATTAAAATAAAACAAATGTTTTATAATAAGCGATATAGTCATTTACAAAATGTTCAATAATAAAGTGGAAAATAATTTAATACTTGCTATCAATAATTAACACTAAATTTAAACTAAGGTATGCTAAAAATGATTTATAATTAATTTTAAAATAAAAAATAAAAGTTTATAAATTTAAATAATTTAACACAAGTTTGGTTTTGTATTTGAACAAACTGAATATATAATATATATATATATATATATATATATATAATTAGAATAATATAAATTTTTTTTTATTAGAATAAAAATATTTATTGTATTTCATATACATTTTCCATAATCTAAACAGTGCCAAAATTACTTTACAATCAAGAGAAAACAATTCTTTTGAATGCATCTATTTTGTTAAAAGGTGGTTATATTTTTATATATTTACACATATGTCAGATGTGTGGAGATAGACAAATTAGTTTTGATCTTGTTTCCCGATATTATAACGATCCTATTCCCTTTTTTCAATTAAGTTCAATATAATTAAATAACTATCAATTCAATAATCAGGAATTTCACTTTATTATTTTCATATCAATTTTAAAAAATATTTTTTTATGATCATTAGACTTTCTTAATTTTAAATAAATATTAATCAGATTCCAAGTCCTTATTAAAATAAAAGCATTCTTTAACTATTTTAGCTTTTTCAATTTTAAACCATTGTTTTTAACAGCAGCAGGAAAAATGATATCTATATAATTTGTCATAAATTGTTTTATTTAGCAATATTTTTTTCTAGTACTTTGTCACAAATAAGAATTTTCATGATCATGTTATGTACAGAGAAAATTTAAAACATCATATTTCTTTTATTGTATATAAAGGAAACATGTTTTTAATATATATTAAAAAATTGTTGTGATTCTCAGGTAAGAACATTTTTATGAACTAAGGTTATTTAAGAAAAAATATTTTATATTCAGTGTTTATGTAGTTATAATATACATTAAATCAGCATCATAATTAGAATGCTGAGAAATTAGATTTTAGGTACAAATTTTAGTACTATAATGTATTACAATCATAGAACTATTAATTTATAAGTTTTTGTTCATCAAAAAATGTTTCACAAACTTAGCAGAAAGAAATTAATTAAATTCAGTTTCCATTTCCTCATATTTTACTTTTTAATATAAGATCATATTATTTTCTAAAACTAAGTTTAAATGATTGTTATAAGAAACTTTGCAATTTTTACTCAATATTTATTTTCTTACCAAACAAAAATAGAAGCATATAAAAGGATCACCAGATTTAAGAAACAATTCTAACTGATAAAATATAATTTTTAATCTTAGTAAGCAGTCAACACTTTAATGAAATATATTAATACTCTTAAAAATATTTTTTTCAGGTGGATAATATTTATTTTTGTACTAAAATATTTTGACTTTCAAAGTTCATTTTTCTATTTCCAGGAAGGACTATGGATTTGCTCTGCTAATACAACATTAAGAAAGTACCAATAATTCTATAATAAATATATCAGTGACAGAAATCATTTGAAAAAGTATAACACAAATGAAATTTTTATAAAATATCTATTTTTTAGCATAGAAAAACAAAGTATTCAAATTAATTCAGAAAAATCTAAACAAATATGATCGAATGAATTAAATGTTAAAATATACTAATTATATTGATTCACATTTAAGTAAGCACGAAGACAAATTTTAGTTATAAATAACCCGGATTTTTTTCCCAACAAATTTTTTATAATAATCAAATGACATATGTATTTAATAAAATCCAATGAATATTTTAAGATAGTTTTAATAAGAAAATTAGCTGCTTAAATGAAGATACATTTTGATACTCAATTTAAAGCAAATATAACTTAAAGACAAAGTAAAATTAAATACTAAAAATCTGAACATTAATTTATAATTTTCCATTGACAGTAAAATATTTTTATAAAATTAAATGAAATTATATTATAGTATAGTTTTGTAGCAGGAAGTTTGTTAATCAAGATAGACTGAGAAAAATAACAATAAGGGAAAGTACTTTAATGAGAAATAAGTTGAATTTCAGTCAACAAAATGATATATACATAAATGTTAATTTTCTTACAAATTCAAAACTTGCTTACCAGACATTTTTAAAAGGAATTCAATTCTATTTGGATTAAAAATCCTGTAGACAGAATCAAGATATTTCATATGTGAATCAACAAGCTTTACAGTGGTATTAAAATTACTACAGTAATATTTAAGAATTCAATAGAATAAAATTCTCTTGTTCTTAAAACTGTAATACTTGTGCAATAAATGAATTGACTTAAGTTCTGTATCTTAAATTATATACATGGAGTCTTTAAAGAAATTTGTATGTACAGATCTGTAAATTGAATCGAAATAAAAAAATATTTAAATATATTTTAGAATTTCGTATGAACAAAAACAGATCTGTCAAAAAAAGAATATAACAAAAGACACACACAAGGACAATAAAAATATTGATACATTACAAAGATGAGGTATGGAAATTATTTTACAAAAGAAAAAGTTTATAAAGAATTACAATGAATATTGTATAGTAATAAATCAAGATTGATTTTATAAATTTTTTCATAAATAATCCACAAAAACCATTTTCAATGAATTTATAAATTCCTATGACAATCACACACACACACAAAATTGAAACAATATTATTATAAATTTAAATATCTATATAATTATATTTAAACAGAAAATCAGTTACACTCTAAACTGTTTACTGGCAAAAATAAAAATTATTTCTTATACTTTTTGGAAAATTTTATAAAATTATTTGACAGTCATAAAATCTACCTTGCATATTTTGTACAAAGAATCTTGACCAGTACCACCACTTGTTTTAAAATATTCATGGGCAGGAAATGTACGATTAATGTCTCTTTGGATAGTACTACCACAAGAAGATTCCTGAAAGAATGGGTAAATCATGGAATATCAAATAAAATATGATTATACTTAAAATATTCAAACATTTTTCACACATGCGGCAAAAAGTTTTACAAAGAAAAAAAAGATAAATAAAAATAAAATTAATAAGATTTCCTTTAATAAAATGTAATATTATGGTAATCAGATTTATTTGAAAAAGAAAAGCAGCTATTTATTCACTAAATATAAATAATAATGCCTATGAACATAATTTATTGATGTGAAAAATTATAATAATTGATATAATTTATAATTCTTTTCTTAAATTATGAGTCAGCAATTCAATTAAAAAATGTTACATTCAAATTTATCATCTATAATCCTATTTGAAAGTGATTAGTTTTTTATATTTGATTAATTGTGTAAAACACAGATATCACAAACCAGATATACAAGAAATAGAATATGTAACATGTTGCTTACTTTAGATATTAGATTTTTATAAGTGTCAACTATTTGCCGGTCATCAATGCAACCGGCAAGTAATTGCCAGACTTCTCCTCTTAAGGCTTCAGGAATGCCCTTTTTGACTAAAGGAGCAAGCTGTTTAGGGCGTTGTTTCAAATTGAGCCTCCATCTCTGTAATACTTCGGCCCAACCCTCTAATTCAAATGAACTACATTCTTTACTGACTTCACCTGTTCCACTTGGCAAAGGCTCATCATTATCTAAAAATAAATAAAAAATAGAAGTTTTAAAAAGGTTTTGAGATAAACAAAATTATCAATTAAATAAATCATTTAAACTTTATATAAACTATTTTTTTTTCATATGATTAAAAAGTTTTTGCAATTAAAAATTAACACACAAAGCAATATTTTTTTAAGAATGAAGGATAATTTATTATGATTTTCTCTTAAAAAGATGATAAATATAAATTTGGAAAAAATGGGCTTTTCTTCATGTATATGATATCATTCTTGAAATAGATATTCAAAAATGATTTTTCTTGAAAAGAATAAAGATAAACATTTTCTTAAGAAGCTATTCACATAGTAAAAGCTATTCACAAGATAGCTATTTATATTAAAAAGTAAATAGTAAACAAGCTAAAAAATAAAAAGAAGAACAAAGAAATTAAATATTTTAAATTAAAAACGTTAAGGAATAAAAATTTTAACACTACTAATGAATATCTCAACTCATAAAAAACGAAAATCTTAGATAATGTTAAGTAAAATTTACAAAAGTTAAACTTTTAATGTAACATAACAAATAGTGAATTTAGTTTTTAATCAATTTAGTTTGCAAAAGAAGTTTAAAAGAAGCATCAGTTAAGTAAAAATGAGGGTTTCTTTAATTGCCAGGAACTCACTGGCAAAATTAGATGTGATTAAACCAAAGTTAATTTTGTGTTTGTATCTTCTGCCACCTAGAAAAAGGAAAACAATGTGAACACCACCTTTGTTGAAATACTTATCTGAAGAACTGTTAGTGTAGCCAACTGCCAAGTTCTCTTGAGAAAATTTATCAATCATATCTAATTCCCTATGTCTAAGAGTATTAGGATTTTTTTTCATTTTGAGTGAGGTTGCAATAGATTCAAATTAACATGTTCAGGTAGTTTCCTGGGAATGATTGGCTTTTAAAAATTTATTAATCGATTTATTACATTATGAAATAACTTTCATTAATGGTTCAGTACTTAAAGGAAAAAATAGTTATTTGAATGTAAAGAATTTATAACTAAAGAAATCAAAATGAAGTCTACAACTATTTAAAAGATAATTTGTTAATCATTATAAAAAGTAGGTACATGTAAAAATTTCATTAAATAATGTAAAAAAATTTTTTTGAATTAATAATAAGATTTTGGAATTAAAAACAATAAAATTAAGTGATTTAAGTGCTAATAATCTCAAATAATTTGAATACTTTTATATATATATATATATATATATATATATATATATAATGGTTTTATAATTTTATAATACAATTACATCTTAGTACAAAATGATTTATGCAGGGTGCCTAGACTGGTGAATCTAATACAGAAATTTAATTATATAAGTGTAAACTATATCGAATAAAGATTTAGTAAAAGAATTTTGATAAGTCTCAAAGCAAATACTCAATTTATATTTAAAGTATGTTATGACAGAAAGTTAATTTTAGAGAAAATTAAGAAAAGAATCATTACATAACTTACATATATTTATTAAAATGTATATAAATTTTCAATATGTTGAAATTGATTGAAAATGAAATCTATTTACCAGATTCTGTATCTTGATCATGTGAAGCTATAGAATGTACACTTCCTTGATAAGACAGACTAGAAGGAAATTTTTTTCTAGCAGAGTTTTCAAGACTTACAACTTCATACATCGGATTTCTATCACCACAATCAGTTTCAATCTAGATATAATTTTTATATTATAAAATAATAGGTTAAAAATATATTCATATTAGATAAAAATTGTAAAGTTTATTCTAATTCTAGTTTTTACAAGCTTAGTTAATAAATGTATAGAGAAATATAAAAGCTAATTTTTATAATAAAATTTGATTACATAATTTAATATACAAAATTTCAATAAAATATTGTGTATATAATGAGAGATACAATGATTTAAATTATTAATTGTAAATAAATTAAACTTGTAAATATGAAGGTTTAAGAACAACAAGTTTAACATTCCATTTGTACATTTTATATTAAAAATGATATTACAAATTCACCAATAACTTATACAAATTCACTAAAACTATTCACCAAAATTTAACATACATTATTATAAGGCAAATTTCCTTTGTAAGAAAGTATTCTAAATGGTAAAATAAAAATATTGCACTTGGAAAGATGAATATCATAGTAAATAAAAATATTGTCAAGATATTAAAAACGGTAATTTTAACAAAATTATTTGTAAAACAAGAAAAAATTATTTCTTGTTTAAAAGATCATAATTTCAGATTTTTATAAATATTAACATATTCAATATATTCTAAACTTAGTAACACATATTCATCTTACAAAAACACAGAGTGATATCTATAATCTATATTTAACCATAATTGGAAAAAAAACCCTTTTAATTCTCAACATAAAACTGAAATTTTGGAAAATTAGAGAAATTTTAATGCTTAGCTACTAAGTATAGCTAAGCAATCTTACTAGTTAATAATGAACGTTCAGAATTGATTATGCAATTCAAATAATATCATAGTATAATCAAGATTTTGATAAATTTTCATGTTTTAGAGAAAATTTTAAGCAAACCATGCAAAAATTAAAATTTTCAAAATTATTCCCGAAATTAAATATTAAAAATTGATTACTGTAATTTCATAAATGCTTCATTTTAGCTTTAAATTTTTAATAGAAACTAACACAGCATCATTGAATGCTTAGAAATTTCTCACATTAAATTTAATGTAGTAACATACAATTTCAATTTTTCCTTTACTTTATTCTATTGCATAATTCTTTTTCCATATTTTTAAAAAATTCACGTTAAAACTGGAACTAGATTATTATTTTCAACAAATAACATTGCATAATGTTTCTCATGAACTATATCACAAATAAGATTTAAGACAACAAACTGAAAAATCATTCAATCTTAATCTACTAACTACATAAAAATAAAAAATAATGAAAAACGTCAATAGTTCTAAATATATTTCAATACAAATTCAACAATGCAAACATTTGTGAAAGCAAATTTCATTTTGTAATTGCTAAATAAACATGGCTCTTGGCAAGGAAGTTTGTTCCCTAGTAATCATAAAAAAAATATCACTACAAGTTATTGTAAGCAATGTACACGCTGACTGTCCTCAATTGAATACCACAGATTTTCTAAGACTCATTTTTAGTGCACAATTTATCTGAAAGTAAACAAACTAGCAGAAAGTCCACAACAGTCATTATATCAACTATTGTTACAATCAGCAAGAAAAATGATGGTTTCATGTAAGAATAGTGAATGAATAGGCTAATAATAAGATTCATAAAAATACTTCAGGCTTCTTGAATGCATATGTAGTGAACTTCAAAACATAGGTAATCATTGGCAGAAGGTATCGGCTAATAATAGCAAAAGTTATTTCAATGGTTCTATTTTCATTAATCTTAATCTCATTGTAAAAGAAATATTTTGATTAATACATATGACAAAGATGCATTTTATACGCTGTATGGCTTTCAAATGCTACTAACAGTTCAAAGAGTTGAATATCATAATAATAACTGCTATTAATTTGATCTGGTAAATCAATATTCATTTATTTCAGATCTTATTCTGGCTACCTTAATTTTTAGAGAACTCCCAGAAAGTATATAACTCAGACTGTCTTTTTTTTATTGTGAAGCATGAATGTGGTTCTCTTGAATTTACTAACTGTAATTTTTTGACATTAGTTTAATCTATTCATAACTTTGTATAAAGAGGATAAACCATATAATCACTTAGACATTTTAAGAACTTAAATAATCTTTTGCACATTTCATAAAGAGAGTTGATTGATAAAGGTAATAGTACTCCTCTCACATTAATCAAAGGTGAAGTACAATTTTTGATGATTTGTGATAGCAAACTTCAAACATTAGATACATACTTCTTTTTCAATTTTCAGTATTAACTTTCTTTTAAAATAATAACTTCACTTCCAATTTTTTGATTTTATTCCACCTATGCTATATCATAATCAATGAGTGATCAAAAAGGCTTCAGAGCACAATGACTTAAAAGACCACATGAATGTGATTGTTACTTAAAGTGAGTCAATGTTTAAAATTCTTTTTCAATTTTAATTTTCTCAGTTTTTTTTACTCTATTGGAAACTTAAGTGTACAGGCTGATTAAGTAAGAAGGTATTAGTTTTAAGTTTTAAAAATCAGAATCTTTTGAACAGAGTAATAATGCAAAATTATGTTAAATTTCAGTGTTATAATTTTCTTTAGCAATTAAACAATTTTTGAATTTAAAAATTTGATAGAGTAATATAATTTATTTGTTGACACATTAAGTAAATTAAATAATGGTACAAAAGATATGAAATATGATAGAACAAATGTAATGTAGAAATCTTAAGATAAATCATGAAAATGACCAAGAGATTTTTAACTTCTTTAAAAATATGTTTAGGTTAACAATTATGCCCATGTGGAATTTTAAATTTCAATTGATGTACCTCTTTCAGTCTTAAGTAAAATTGATCATGAAGAGCTCGTTTCGAAAAATACCAAAATCTTTCATTAGAGTTGAACACTTTGGCTTTAGTTTCTATCACAAAGCGGGTTGGCTCTTCTATGCCAGCAAAAACTAAATCAACAGCTACACTCATATACACTTGATTATCTAAAAATACAAAAATCAATATTTTCTAGATCTTAAATAATTTATTATAAATATTTCAACAAAAAGAATGAATTTTTAAATCAAACTAACATACATTAGTGAAATAAATATGACGAAATAAAAAAAAACAATAAAATATTGCAAACTAATTAAATATTACAAATTTAATTCACAGCAGTCAAATCAATTTCAATTTAATTTCACTGTGAACTCAGATAACTTTATTAAAAATAATTAAATTTATTCAATTTTTACTTAAATGCATATTATAATTCCTTAATAATTTCTAAATTTAACACTATTACCAATGAGTTTGCTAATATTCCTGAGGTTAGCCAAACAGTTTGTAATATGGTTTACAAGGTTTAGCCAAACTTATATTTGATTTATTTTTAAGAAATCTTAAAGTTGACATGTGTGTGATGATAATATTCAATTAACAATTAGCATTCAACAAAGTAACAAAAATAGAAAATATTTGGGTGAATTTGTTTTGTACTGATTTTAAAATATTCGTTACAGATAAAAATTACAGAGCTTATTACTTAGAATTTATAATTTTTTTTCTTTTGTATTTAATAGATTAAAATAGTGAAAAAAAGTTTTTCTAATATAAAATGAAGATATTGGACCAGTAAGACCAACTATAAAAAGATTTTTCAAAAGTTCAATTTCAGAAAATTTTTTATTCTAACTGTGGTTAGATTGCTCTTTAAAGTTAATATTTTATAATTTTCCATGTACAACAATAAAGATTTAAAATTAATTGGTGTATATATTATAAAGTTACTATGCATGATAAATTAATGACCTGTATGTACTATTATTGTATATTTATTTTTGAAATTTCTTTTCCCCAAATTAATTTTAATCCTATGTAATTTAATAAAATACTTTCCTTTTTCTAATCAAAACAAAATTATTTATTCATGTTTCTTTAATTTAAATATATAATATCTATAAATTATACTCTAATAACTTAATAATAAACATTATTTTCAAAATAATTGAAAATTTATTTAGTAATTTAAAGCCAATATGAAAATGATATTATGTAAATATTTGAGTAAGCAAATATTTTGATTTCACTTATAATAAAATTTAGTGACTTTAAACTAATGAACTAA
>JAPDSC010135476.1:92450-169053 GCA_026290005.1 Latrodectus geometricus | reverse complement strand
TATATATATATATATATGCCAAAGGTACAGTGATAAATAATTTATCAACTTAATTAAAATTCTCTTAATATTGATTGACAGCTTAAAATCAATCAATAGTCATAAACTGCAATCAAACTTTGCGATGGACTTACTTAGAGAGTATGAGCAATATATCATACTTACAGTTATTATAATATAAATTATAAAAAATATTCATAAAATAAATACGAGTTATAAATGCATATTAAGATAGTACATACCTCTAGCTGTAGGTGTGTTCATAATCTCAAAAATAGGATCAGACAAATTCCAGTTTGCAGAAATGTGATATACAGTTCTATCACCATTATTTACTATGTTCATCAGCACCTAATAGAAATCAATTGAAAAGTAATCATTTTGATACATTTTTTCACATACATTTTTCACATCAGTGTGTACAATTATTTCTAAATTTTAAAATTAGTTAAACTTACTCCTTCAAGCGCATGCATTTCTGAATGATTCAAATTCCTTCCAGGCGTAATTAACAACCCAAAACAGCTGAAATAAAAGTTTAGGAGTTGCATTAAAAACTATTTATAAACCATTGTAATATTAGTTATTAAAATATTATGCATAGTAAAAAGAACTTTGCAAGAATAACAATTTTTCATGAACTATGAAGCAGTTAAAAATGTACATGCTATTTCTTTTCAATGATTAACACATTAAATCCTGGCAAATAATGAAAGACTAAAAAGAGGTAGTCCTTTTTCATATGCTCTAACTATGGGATTTTTGGCTGATATGGTTCAACGTAACTACACACACACACACTAGGTCTTCTTTCAAACCCTCTTGTGGATTTTCTCATGCATTCCTTCCCCTTGAACTCTTGTCCTATGTAAATAAAAGTATTCATACCCCACATTACTTCAGACAGTTGGGCTTGGAGATTGACAGTTTCTTTGATGGTGCTTTAATTATTTATACTGATGCCAGTAAGGATGTATATAATCATGTAGGTAGTGGTATTTTCATCAGATATCATAGAAAACTGAAGATTTATTTAGAATTCCTGAACATTGCTCAATTTTTCACTCTAACCCACTCACTATTGGGACAGGATTGTTTGCTATCTGGAATGATGCCTCATTTGTTGATGTTTGGATTGTCAAAGACAGTCATAGCACAATCCAGTTTCTTGTATGTGTGGTGGCATGTTGGTGATATGGTTGGGATCTCCATCTTTTTTCTGTTCGTGCAACTTTCTAGCACCCACTATATATAATTGCAATGAATCTTCTCTCATATCAACATCTATGGATATGAGAAGTAGGATGCCCTGGCTAAAAAGAGTGCTGCTAATCATTCTCCAATTGATACTGCTCTCACATATACTGAGTTGCATTGAAAATGAAGTGTCTGGACTATCTAGAGCATTCTACTTGCTCTTGATTGTTACTCTAGAGACAGTCTTGGTGATTCCATTACTTTCATGTGTTCTAGAATTTTCCAGCTTTGTGCCCTTAAATTTGATAGAAAACTTAAGCTCTATCCTACTTGTTGTAAACCCGGTGTCAACCAGGCTAGCCCTCAACACCTTCTTTTGAGCCTGGGATTTACTAAACAGGATTTCTTTTAGAATCCCCAGCTATTTCTTATTTTGTGAAGATTTAGGGATTCTTAGATCTGGTGTAGAAATGGTGTCAGAAGCAAGAACAATATGACTAACACATGTTCTTAAACTATGTGAATCTAGTACAGATTTTATGTAAATTTTATTTTGAAATTTTTAAAATTTTATTTAATTATTTACCTTATGATAAGAGCAATACAAAAATATAAAGTGGAAAAGCTTGAAATAATATAACAAAAGAAACAGTTGCTATAAAAATAAATGTCTGAAAAATCATTCTCTGAAATTATACCACAAGAAATTAATATTTATTTAAATATGTACTTATTTTTCATTAGAATACAGGTGATTTGTGTCATACATTTTCTGAAAGTTAAAATAGTTTCAAAGACAATCAAATAAGAAATTTGTTTAAAATTTAAATAAGAACAATGATAAGCTTTGAATTGTTTTTTTATTATACAGGGTAAATTGTTTTTCATTACACTTAAATTCACATAAAAAAAAATAGATAACTGATATGTTTGGAAACCTTGATGTATACAACTTTATGATTAAATAAATGATGAGTTCAAAATAAGGTAAATAATAATTTATACTTACTGTTGAATTTTTAATTCCTTATTATTTGATATTTGACTAATTGTAACAGTCACCATCTTCTCTAAATTACATCTTAATTTAAAAAAATCTTTGTCTCGTGGACATGAAACAAAATTACCCTATAATAACAAAATGAAAACAAAGTAGATCAATAAAACTATTTCATTAAAATTATAATATACATTAATTAAATTAAATAGATGATAGAAATTAAACTGACACAAAATATTTTAAATTATTTTCTGACTGCTTGATTTTCCTCATACTGTAAATCCACAATTATGTGAAATTGGTGACACTGTTTTGATCAATAAATAAAGTTAAATATGGGACATTTAAGGACTTTCAGTTTACAAAAAAACACAAGTATTATTAATGAATTAATTCTTTACCATAAGTTCTTACAGGAAAGTTAAAGTTTAGAGAAAAACTTGACAAAGGTATTAATTGCAAATATTTCATAGAATGGCATTGGACTGAAATAAAATGTAACATGCACAATGATACAGATGAGAGATTCTCTTGATCTCAAACTAAGACAATTAAAGAAATATAGTGTGCACAATTGAACAAAAACAACAAAACATTGGAAATGTGTCAGACTACCTTCTGCTGTCATACATGATGAAACATGATTCAGTACTGAGTTGATCAGACATTTGTAGTTGTCCTAAAGTGGGCCTGCAAATCTTGAACAGCCATATCCATATTATGAACAATGACAAAAAACATATTTTTAGTTATTCCAGCTATAACATAATTTAGTTAGTCCAGCACATGCTCCAAAAGGGACAAGTTTAAGGAACAGATTGGCCATGGAAAGATTTGAAGATGACTTAAAAATTTTGAGATATATGATGAACATTATCTTGTGTCAAAATTGTTCCTGAGATTCCATTTTAGAAAATGCCCCAAATGGCATCAAAGAATTTCCTCTACATAATGCTAAATCACTAAAGTTCCATGTACCATATTTCTCATTACTTGATTACAATTACTAGAGTGCATTGGCTATCGTAGACTTTGATTCTCAATCCAGTAAATTTGCTAAGCAAGCAAAGTGTTGTGTGATACTCACCAAGACATTTCCACACATCTATGCACTTGTTATATTTTCCAAAAATGAACTGGTAATTATCCCTAAACATCTCATTTTTCAAAACAAATAAATCATTTTGAAACAATTTCATTCCTTCAAGCAATTTGGCTTGGGACCACTGTTTTCACTATAGAGAATGTAGCCAACATTTTAGTGTTAAGTAGCACATGCAAAAAGGCCTTTGGATAGCAGACACACTCCTGCAAGGCACCTGGAAATGATTTATGGAATAATTGGCACATTTACTTGTGATAGTATCATGAAAAGAGTTGTGATTACCATAACCTATAGTTGCATTATACTTTGATCCTCTCACTTCTTTATCTTCCAAATGGATCCAACCCAGATAGTTTGGTTTGTTTATTGCTCAATGGTCATTTTTTGCACATGAGGGATATTATACTGGTATATACATGAAAACTGTCAGGTTGCATGTAGGTACAATCTCATGCCAACTGCTCTCAACAGGTTTTGATGGCACACTCTGAACGATTACCCTGTCTAGCAAAACAATATGTTAAGCAACCAGCAGTTTTCAGCCCATAATGAAGTACTTTTCAAACTTGTTTAATTATGAGAAATGCCTTCTCACATGTTTATCTGGAATTCATCACTTAATTAAAGTTTCTTAATGCCAGAATTGTGATTGTAATGACTATAAATGTTTCATTGTGAACCAAATATAGAAGACTAACTTTTTGATTGCATAACCACTGCAGTGTTAAAAGTCACAAAGATTTGCATATAGGAATTCACCAAAGCTCTCAGCAAGATTTCACAGTTGTACCTTTCTTCCTTCTTGGTGCTCTATTTTCATTGTTCTTGCTTAGTAGGTTTTTTAAATCTTTTTTCTAAATCGTTGCCAAAATAACATTTTTAAAGCTTTCTAATGTTTTCTGTATGAACTTGTACAAAGTTGAGAAACATATGAAATAATCTCCTCCTCAAAGTAAATTAACTATCACTTATAGAACAAACACTACATTGTAAAATACTTGATTGATCTAAAATACTAAGAGGAAAATATAAGGTTATATTAGCTACTAAAGAAAAAAAACTTTCAAATAATAGAATCTGTTGCATTCCATTTTTATACAAATTATATTGATACAAATTATATATGTGTACAAATGATAAAAACAGTGTGTGTGTGTGACAAAGATATTTGTATATATTAAATTTATGAAAATTATAGTATTTTTTTAAAATCTCAATTTTGAATTTTTAAATAAGCATTTTCATATACTATTATATTACATTTTTGTAATGAGTTAAGAAAATATATCAATGTATGATTTACAGTAATTTATCAATACTCATAAAATTAAAAATTTAATATTCATATGCTTTAGTCATATTATTTTAATACTTCTTGACAACACAAGGAAAACATACTAATGATTAAAAATATAAGAAGAATTGCAATTCTTTTAAGAATATATAGCAAAGTAAAGTGGCAGTACAAGAGAATTTTTTTGTAATTCGGAAAGAAAAGACATTTTTTAGATAATGCTATTTAGCAAGAGTAATAAATTATTGAACATAAAAAAGTCACATATTGTAAATAAAATTGATTTTGTAAATAAAATACATATTGTAAATAAAAAAAAGTCATTGATTTACTTTAGAATCTTCTTCTTTAATATCGAGAATGGTTTCATATATAAAAACTTGCTGATTATTTTTAACTGATAAGCCAACTGGTATATTTTTTTCTGAAGATATAGAACATGTACGGCCCTGAGAAAGTTTTGGAACTCTGTGAAAGGCAGAAGCAAAGCACTGTAGAAGTTTAACAACCTGAAAAAAAATAGAATCAAAATATTAACATTTTAAACAAATAAATAAAATGTCACAATGTTTTACAAAATGGTTTATGATACTTATATTAGAATAATCCTATTGATAATTATGCAAGGTTATCCCAAGTTTATAATAACAAGATTTAATTTTAATGGTTAATTAGTTAATTATATAAATGGGCTTTTAATCAGTGTTTTCAAATTAAAATATTTTAATAAATAATAAAGTTTTCAGGTAACTTTGTAAATGTTATAAGTTTTTAATATAAACTATTTTTCTAGTAAAAGTGTAATGAAAATTTAACAAAAAACTAGTAATGACAGTTGAAAATTTCTTCTGTTATAATGCAAAATATTTCTGAAAGATTTGCAATTTGATTAGAGAACTCTTCTCTAAACTCTATAAGCTTCTTCAAAGTAAACACTAAAATTTATAAGCACTATCAATAATTTATGTCCAGTTTATTTTGAATTTATGTCATAAAATGAGAATTCAGATTCTCATAAAGTATAATCTAGTTAGAGTGTAAAATAATCCAGCCAGAATACAGAGAATGTTCACACATTTTTGTAACGATTTTAATTTTCTCCATAAAAATAAATATTAATTTAAAAATAAAAAATTGGCATCAAATTGTTATAGGGCTTAATTATCACCAGCAGCATTACAATAATTCTTTGCTTTAAAATGTCACTGAAAAATAAATAATGGATCAAAGACTATATTTTTGTACTATTCAGATACTTTTATTCAGTTATTAAAAAAGATGTGAAACTCATGGTTTTAATATTTCTACACATAAAATAAGTGACACACTTAATGTGAAAGGAAAATAATGTCAAAGTTTAAATTTGATTGGGAAAAAAAGCAAAAAACACATACCCAACAAAGAATGTAATCCTCTTATTAAATTTAAAATAACATCTCATTTTTAAAGAAGATTCCTACTACACAAAGAACTATTGTAAAATCTTTAAATACCTCTGTTGGAACTATGAACAAAATTATAAAATCTGATTTAAATTCAATCAAAGCAAAAAAGCCTGATGTTTTTCTTGTAACACCAAATAATGTTTCTCAGTGTACATGGCTATGTGCAGATTGTTGAAAGAAAATTATTTGGAGGGTGAAAATGAAAATATGTAGTTACAATTGATAAAAATCGGATACATTTATCTATCTGCAAAAAAAAAAAAAAAGATTGATTTACTATAGGAAAATACAAGAAAACAAGTAGGTTTAGAGATAACAAGGAAAGTTTTTCCAAGGGTTTTATAGTTATTACTGTATTCTCTTTTAACAGAAAACTTAAAATATGAAACAAAGAAAAAATGTCAAAATGAATTTTAATTACTATTAGAAGTATGTATTTACACCTATTTTCAAAGAAAAAATTCCTTTCCATCATCCAAACAATTTTCACTGATTCAATCAGAATGGGACACCAGGCTATATCTCTAAATGCACTGCTCTATGAAAAAAAAAAAAAAAAAAAAAAGAAAGAAAATGGAATTGAAGCTACTTTTTATAAATGCATCCTATCTAAGTTCCCTGATGTTTCACTTATGAATTACTGTGCATTTAGACTTTTAAAACAAACTCTTTATACGCATCATCCCAAAATATTGGATGAACTCTGGAATATTGTGAAGGAGAAGTGGAACAATATCGCCTTAATGTTTTAAGAAGACATCTTTTAACTAAGAAATCAAGATATAATATGGCAGTTCAGAGAAAAGACAGATTGAATATATTATATTTAAATAAATATAAGTATTTCATATTCTAGGTCTTTGCAAAATCGTTACAAAAATGTGTGAATACCCTCTGTATATTCTAATTAAAAGAATGCTTCCAATATCCATACTTTAAATTCAAATTAAATTTGAAGTTGAGAGGCAAGATATTGTGATTAACAAATATTGGTTAATTTTCTAATAATTCTTTTAAAAGCCTTTTTCATCATTCATTGCTGTTAACAGTAGTTACTATTAATAATGAAGGAAACTTTCATTATTGATGTTATCATCCTCATTCAACAAAGAGAAAACTATATTTTTTTTTAACTAATGTCATACTTCCCTTTAAACATTATCTATTAACTTAACTTTTTTATCCTTTTTTTGCATTTTCGCTATTTAGCAATGTATGAAACCACTAATTTTTATTTTCAACAAAAACAAACGTTTATTATAAAATTAAAAGAAAATTTAAAAAAAAAAAAATAATCAAAATGTGGTTATTGAAAACGGAATTTGTTCCTCCAATTTGGATATTGTTAAATAAATAAGAGGAAACTGAATTTTGAATTAGTATGAAAGAAGCAAGTATTATTTTTGTTACATTTGCAATAATTTGCAATTTTCATTAAAAGTTAATTTCCTTTAAGAATTTAAAAGACAATGATGTATACATAAATATGTAGATTAAGTACCAATTAGCATCAATTCTCTTTCATCAAACAGATATATGTAAGAAAAATTTATATGAAACAAGAAATTAAGCAACATAAAATAAATTTTTTCAAGAAATTTGCAAATTTATTTCAATGAAATTTTTTATTTAATGGTACTTAAAATTAACAAAAATGTTGACATCCAGTAATTAGGTTGTATTATAACTAAATTTATATCAGTGGATTCTTTTTTCATAGAAATATATTAATGAAAATGATTTTATAGGAACAATCTTAAAATTAAAGAAATGAAATTTTAAACAAAATTCACACTCTCTAACATCAAAAAGTTATTTATATTCAAATGACATGTGTCCACTCTATATATAGTAGAACATATAGAGAAATTATGAAATCAAATATTAATGACAATATATCTCTTTTAGTTATTACACTTTTTGAAAGAAATGAAAACAATGTACACAATACATTATAAATGATATTTATTTGATATATAAGGAAAATCTATAAAAGCACATACTTGGAATTTAATTAGATTAAAATTGAGAGGTTGCATACTTATTTTCTTAATGTTCAACAATTAATACAACAAAAATTCTGAATTCCTTGGGAAATATTTTAATATTTTCTAACCAAATAAAAAGTGGAAAATCATAAGTAAATTCAGAAAAGTAATGGCTAAATCAACAATTTTAGACATAGTTGCATTTTGTAATATACTCAAACATGGAAAAAAAAAAAAAAAAAAAAAAAAAAAAAAAAAAAAAAAAAAAAAGAAATAGTTGTTTATTTATTACTAATTTTTTCAAGTATCATAATTTAACTTTTAAATATTTAGTACGATATTATTAAATGCCTTAATTGAAAAAAAATATTAAGATAAAAGAACATAGTTATAAAATTTATAAATATAGGTAATATTGTAAATATAAACTAGAATTGATACATACTGTTTCAGGATTATCACACTTAAATATATGACAATGAAAAATTGAAGTTTCTGCTGTCTCTCCATGACTACAGGCAAATGCGAAACACTCTTTTTCTGGAGTTTCAGGTCTTCCACGGGCACAGAAGAGGATGCAATGAATAAGGAAACTAGCAATCTCTGTATTCCCATCAGTATCTAACAGACTGAAAAATAAAAAAATGAGGATTTTCCTGCAATTATTTTAATAGCTACTAATTTTTTTTAAAAGAAAGTTACAGTAAAAGATGTGCTATCTTCACAATTAGGAACAATTCTCTTGCTAGCACATATGCTCAAACAAAATGAAGCATCATTTCATAAACATTTATAATAATATATTGATTGCAAAATGCACAAGACAAATTTTATTTCAAATTCAAAAATTTTGACTAAAACAATTTTTAAAAAAATATTTGTGAAATTTATTTAAACAAGGCATTGATTTTACATGTAACCTATAACAATATAGGGATAAAAACAAGCAAAGATTTATAAAAAGATGAACCATTCCAGAAAGTTAATTAAAATTAAGATATAAACCTACACAACTGAACCTTCAGAATGACTAGGCACAGAAAGTGTTATCTGAATAGCTTGATCCAACGCCTGCTCATTAAGGATGGCCATATTTCTTTGGATTTCTTTCTCACTTCGTGGTGCATTTATCACAGCAGACCCAAGATACGTTATATGAGGGAAAAGTGAGCAATCAGTATCAGCAAACTGAAGGGAAGAAGACTGTGAAAGGCTAACTGAAAATAGAGAAAAACTGTGCTTAGATAAAAAATAATTGAGGTCAAATGAATTAATTCAAATATTGTTGGAGTAATAAATTCTGCACTTATTCAGATATAATATTTTATAAATAAGGCTAAGTAAAGAATTATAACAATTCAAAGTACCTTCAAATAGTTTAATATCAAAATAGTTAAGCAATCAATGATTTCTGCCTGATGATACATACACTAGTTGACCACTAATGCAGATAACTTCTTAATATATATAATACCAGTACCAGCATTTTTAAATAATTTTCAAGGAATATTGTAAATACCATATTCTTAAGAGATAATCTGAATATAATCAAATTTTTAATAAAGTTGAATTTTGCAATGAATATAATGTTATTCTACCTCTTTTGTCTTCATCTATGAAGCCTAAATACTTTTAATAGTGTACAGGACTTTTAATAATGGAAGATAATTCATATACTTGCAAATATATGAAAATGCATCTTTTGAATAATTGTAATAAAAAGCTCAATGCCAATAGGTTGTTATTTATGATCTGTTTCTATATAACTATATTCAATATAGCATAATTTCATCAAACTAAAACTAATATTCACTTTAATAATTATAACTTGATGTTACATAATAACTATCCAACCATATTTTTTGATTAAAGCTTAGATTCTAATTGTTGATATTACATTTTGGTTTGCCTTTCAATGATCACTGTTAGCAGAAAGCAAATTAGACTAGGATCTACAGTTTAAAATGGATTCCAAACTATTAAAAATATCCATGGCTAAGGGGCACACAAATATGTGAACTAAATGGTAAAGTGCTAACCATTTGGCTCCTAGCTTAATTTCCCAGTTCAGAATGATTCTATTGAAATTGATTGTATTCAAGGTTCAATACTAATGGTTCCCAAAGTTAATAAATATATTTTTCACAAACAGGATGTTTGATATTTTGAGAGAAAGCATGAATTATCATCATTTTCTGCCTTTGCTCTTAAGTTATCTCAAAATGACCTGTTTTCGATTTTGCAGTATCCTAACTTTAACAGCATAACTTATTTCTCCTTAAACTTCCACATAATTTAAACAGTTTTAAAGAATGTAATTTTATGAAATATGCAATTATAATTTTTTAAATGTTTAAGCATTTATCATAATATTTCTGATAACACACTTCTGATTCAAAAGAAGAAATAATAATAAAAAACAATACATGAAATAAATGTGGAAAACATTTTACTTTTTCAAATATAAATTGTGCTGATATAAATAAAAGTTATCTATATTAAATTGAAAATTAAATAAAGAAATAATTGTATTCTAATAACAATAATAATTACACACATAAATAATAATAATAATAACAATAATATTAACTACATACTTTCTTCTAAGGAACTTAAGGATGGTGTAACTCCTATATTTCCAGTGGTAACAATAGAATCTGGAGTTTTAAGAGCTTCAGGAGTATTCTGATTAGCAGAAGAATTAGAAGGCTCTGATGCTTGTGGGCTTAACAAGGCCAAAGGATGGTCCATAACTAATTCTCCTTTTAACTGTTTGTCACTACGACTAGATTTGTTGGCAGATTTTACATCCTTGTCTTGTAAAACATTCCCTGCTGGAGCCTATAATCAATATTTTAAATAACAATTACAAGAAAATTTGATTTTCAACTACATGAATGTATTCACGTTAAGAAACTTTCATAAACTTATGCTACATTAAAAAAAAAGCACATGCAACAAGATAAGGCTGACAAATAAAAGGGAGTACAACATATAATATTACTGTCACAAATGTATTTCCATTATTCTTGTTCGTATCATCTGGTCCTTTATTATAACATGAACCCTTTTGCTTAAATACTCCAGATTCTCCACCAACTATTTCAAATTCTTCACTTGTTGATAAAGACGAAGAACTCTGTTCTGCATCATCAGCCATATTTTTTGAAATTCATAAAAACAAAGATTTTACAAAGAATACCTAAAAGAATTTATAATATTAAAATATGAATTATTAGTTTACTAGGGAGAAATGCAAATATAAAGACATTCATAAATACAATTTTGATAAAAACAATATTATTTGCTTGAATTTGTATGTGCAATTGATTTAGTTTAATGATTTTATTTAATGATAATTATATGCATTTATAACATGCAAATGCAATTTAAATGTTATAAATGCATATAATATTTACACATAGAGTCAGACCCATGAAATAAGTTTACAGCTTTTTAGTATTTTCACTGATTTATTTCTTGATTGTCAGTTTGTATTTCAGACCATCAAAACTTTTATCATTTTTAATTAACTTGTTTCATAAGTGAAAAATAATGACCTTTGTTTATTTAAAAAAATTATAACATATTTTCATAAACTACACATTTATAATTATGCAAGCATTAACATAATGATCCTAAAACAACTTAGATTTCCCAATCAGTGAGCAGTATTGACAAATCTATATGAATTGTGATCTCCTATAAAATTAGGTTAGTTCAATGTTGTTTTACATCATAGTACAAGAATAATGTGAAAAATGAAATAGAATGAATATATAAATCAAATTACATTATGTAAATCTGCATTTATTCAGATTTGGTGCATGCGTTTGTAAAAGTGGACATATGTACAAATATATATATATATATATATATATATATATATATATATATATATATATATACAAGATTTCTTCATATAAAAAAAAAACCCCTTCAGTCCTTGTTATTTATTGTATGTGGTCACTTGAATATAAATATTGCAGATATATTAAATCCTTTTATTTGTTGCATTTTATGTTATATAGTTATACATTTAGAATTTTAACTGGCAATATTATTTTCTTTGCAGTAAAACTTTTTTTTAATAAAATGCCGAGAAGTTATTTTTAGTAACATTAGTTTTCTGCTCAAATGCTATAAAAATAAATTTAACAATGATGTTTTTCAGGTAATTGAATTAGAATTATTCAGTGGTTAAATCATATAATGTTTATAAAAATACTGGTGCTAATGCTCAATAAATTAAAAATAAAATGTTTTTGTCATTGATTTATGTATTTTTTTGAGTAATTCTTGTCTAATAATTTTAAAGGTGGTGATTTATCAAGTTAGTGCAACTAATCAATTACTTAAAAACAAGAAAGTATTGCTATTGATGTAGCATGGCACATGAAGACAACACTAATGAATTACAATTGACAATATAGATGTGTATAACATGTAATATTTTTTGTTCTACATCGATGTTTACATTTGTTCCTTTTAGATTGTTTTCTTGTTAATATTCAGTTAATTAGCTCTTGTTAATTAATTTTATGTTCTTTAAAGCATTCTAAATCAATTTATAAAATATATCTATAAGTAAAATATTAAAAGTAACTATAAAGCAGATGGGTACTTACATGTTATGAAGAATACCTAGATATGTCACCAAAACTAGCGCAACAGAAAAAATAATGGAGCGACTACGTTAGGTGCTTATGTTGGTTATAGAAAGTGCTAATTTAAAGAGAATATTTTAAATTGTGTTAGTTCTGTCAATGAAAAATTTTATTGTTAAATAGCACCAAGGTAGTTGTCATAGTACATAAGTACCACAGATGCAATAAAACAAATGAAATTAAAATTCCCAAAAGTAATATTAAAAAAATATTAAAATGTAGTTTTAATAACTCTTTTTAGTTAGTTTAAACATTTTTTAATACACTTAAGTTAATAATTTGGGACTATTATATTTTTACATTTATCATACTAAAACTTAAATTAATTGGCAAAGATACATAATTTAAGAGGTTTGAAAATTATAGATTAATGCACTGAATAAACACTTTATGAATAAAGTATAAATTTGTAAATTTATTAATTTAAAGTTATCTTTAAAATGCAGAAATTGGTAATATATAAACATAAGAAACAATGGAAATGAAAAGATATGATTTAATTTCATTTTTAATTTATAGGTTGCTCCCTTTTTTAAGCTATTTTTGTTTGACATGCTTGAAATATGTTTTATAATGTTGTTTATAACAAATTCGAACTTCTCAGTAACAGCAGTTTGATCAATAAATATAAATATTTATTCAACTTTCACCTTTTTTTAGTCAGTTTTATTCAAACAAGATTAATTTTTTATCACAAGGAAGTTCCATTCTATCAATAGCTTTTGAATTACAGCTTTTTTGTCTATTTGTTGCTAAACGGCCATTTTTTGGACACTATGGCTAACTAGACTGGGACCTTAAAATAGTCCTTATGTGGGACTTACTTAAAGGGGCTATTTAAATTGGATTTTAAAATCCACTTTAAACCACTACTAACATCTATGCTCAAGGTGGGATTCGAACTCACAAACTGTTAAACTGACCGTAAGAGAGCTAACCTTTTGGCTACCAGCTCTATAAAGGAATTACAGTAGTTAACTTATTAAAATGTGAAAATAATTAATAACAGCTTGAATTTAAGTGTTTATTTAAAAATTTTTTAAAATTAAAATATGATTTTAAATCAGTTGTTTCTAAATAGCAGCAAATATTTGATTTTCAGTTACTCACAACAATATATATATTTTACAGAAAGATACATGCTTAATACCTAATCTGAAAAATCTTAAATAATATATTGATTCATTAAAAAATTAGAAACAATTACATAACCTATGGATCTAATAATTTTTTTATTAATTTTTTTTCATATGTTAATTTGATGTCAATGATGAGAAATTTTAGGAGATATTGTTCTAATTTCTATTATATACTAATTCAACAGTTTATTATTATTATTTTTTTTTTATCAAAACTTGATTTTTTTTAGATAGAGGATTTTATTCAAGTAGATCATGTACAAAACATTCTAGTAATTAAACTGATAATGAAATCTGAATGTTGATTCCTAATCAAAATAAAATATGAAAAATCCAGTGTTTAAGTAAAAAAGTGTTTGCAATTTTCACAATATACAATATATAAATAAATATAAATTAAATAGAAAAACAATTTAAAATACAATTTTTTCAATTACATTATTTGTTAACATATTTTTATAAATACAAATAAAATTAATATAAATACTAGCTTCATTATGTTAAAAATTAGTAACTAATCACTGTGACCATTTTTTCTAAATTATAAATAATAGAAGTATTAATGGACCACAGTATGGAAACCCCTGCTTAATATTGATGATGATTTCAATGATTTAGATAATGTTAAATACATTCAGATCACATATATTACAATTTATAATTGTGGCACATTATTATTTTTCTAATTGTTATCTAGTCAATTAAAAATAAAAAAATCAATAAAAAATATCATAAAAAAAAATCAGAAATAAATGGCTTAACAATCATATAACAAATGAGTTTCTATATATTTGATGAAATAATGATAGCTAAAATAAACGCTCATTAATAAACATTACTGATATTAAATTAGGTTATACTGATTATAAGTACATAAGCAAGCATTTTGACATCTATTTATATATATTGTATTTCTATGATCATGCATCAAATGAAACTATATTAAGTATGAAAAAACAAATAATAGATATAATAACTAGAAATGTCTTTAATATTATCTTCCCTATATTATTTGCAATTATTTGTTTTAAGACAAGATAAAATAATATATTTTAAATTTACAAGTTATATTTCTCAGAGCATCCAAAGTGAAAATAGAATTTAAGTAAAGTAGTCATTGAATACTTCTATTCTAAAAATCATAAAAAACATATATGAATAAAATTTATAAATGAATTATAATATTATTACATAAATTTATAAATTTCACCTCATTAATTATCAAAACGTTCCTCTGAGATCGAATTTTTATATTTCTTTTCCATCATTAATGAAATTACAAAATCATACGCACAGAAAACGAATCTAACCAGACGAGAGGAACCTAAACAAATTCAGTGCAATGTGTTGCCATTTTAGCATTTACTTTTATGCAATTCTTTTTAGCTATTTAAAGAAAACAAAGCAATTAAAGAATTTTAACAAATTTTTAAAAATATGTTTTTTTTACAATTTTAAGATAATTTTTTGACCAATATGGTTATTTCTAGTAGGACTTATAATTTTGTTTGTTGCTCTACTATTACATTTTGCACTATAGGGCATCAGAATAAACCTACACACACAAGGCTAATATGACAGAAATCTTCAGATTTAAAATGGATTCAAAAATCACTCTACAAGCACACCAGATATCAGAGTGTATACAAGAGATTATCTACAACTTAAAACGATTCCGAAATAACAAATATTTACATATGAAATGAGATACTGATATCTGGATTGATGCTATGAAGGCAAGAGGACACATCATTCAGATACCAATGCGACCTATGTGAAAGAGAATATTGAAAATTCAATAATTTTAAAAACATTTCAGTCTTTTTCACCACTTTCATTTTATTTCAAACAGTTCCACTTAAAAAGTTTAAATTTATTGAGTTGTCCTCTTAGGTATTGAAATAACCTCTTAGGTATAAATTCGGTTGTTTTTACACATAATATTTTTCAGATAACCATAGCAAAAGTTTGTATAGGCCATAGATATACTCTTAGCTCTATGGTATAAACAATCTAACCTCGGAATAGAAAATTTTTAAATAAAAGTTATGGCACTAATAATGTGGTGTTAAAATAAAAAGCCGTTATGGTTATTCCCACCATAACGGAACCTTACATAACATTGGTCTTTGCAAAATTATGTCTGACTTGAGATTTTTATCGAAGCAAGACAAATTTTTTTCCTATTATTGCAGAAGATAGATGGGAGAACTTATGATAATGCACATGATTCACTGAAACTAATCAAATCACGGTTTGTGAGTATGTTTCTGTCTTTAGGTCTGATGGAAAACATGGTTATTTATCTTTAGAATTTAATTGTAAGTGACCTTTATTATTCCAAATTTGGTATAGTAAATTTTAGTAAATTGCTTAAGAGAGAAATCAACCTCTGTTAAACATACATTCATTTAAGGTATGATAGAAAGTTCGTACTTAAATATATGGATAAAACATGTGATTCAATTTAAATAAAATTCAAAATTCAATAAAAAATAAATAAATAAAATTCAATTTAAGACTTGGCTTTGGTTGCACGAACCCAAGAAGACATTTACTCATTTGGAAGTGAAATGCATTTCCCTGATAATTATGAAGTTAATATAAAGATTTTATAATTCTTTGATCTTTAATAATTCTTACTATAATTCTGATTTCCTAATTCTTTAAACGCTTAAAAAATTCGTAGCATTTTCATCTAAAAACGATTTTGAGCAAAGATTGGCACTGATATAATCTCAGAAATGATTTTAGACTTCTAAGTAATTAAAATCGATTGCTTAAGATACAATTTAGTATCAAAAGAAAAATATTATAATATCATCATTTTGAAAGGATAGTCAGAAATGTAAAGGGTGCAATTGGTATATTCCCATTCAACTGCATTTATCATATTTTGAGCAGTTATTAGAGAATTTTATTTGTTAGCATGAATTTTATAAAGATGTCAAAGAAATTTATGAATAATTGTGAACATTATAAGATTTTAATATTAAATCGGTATCATTTGCAAAAAGTAAATGTATGGCTTACTGATGAATTATTTAAAAAAGAACAAATTTGAGGAAACTACTCCAAAATGTAATAGATCAATCCTTTGTTTAAAATCATATGATTTCTGGGAAAAAATGCATTCTTCGATAAAACACTTTCTAGCTTATATGTCATATTTTCCAATATTATGTATTAATAGGTATTTTCTCCTGGAAAATTGACATTTTATGGGATTGCCTAATATTTTATAGTTAAAACTGGATGAATTGTATAAGTTTTTGCTCATTTACTACTTCTGTAAGTAAGAGAATACAAGATGTTACATAAGATCGAATCCTTTTACTTTTATGTTCGAAATTTACCACTGGCTGATTTTTCTTGTTATTGATGTTTTTTATATCACATCAAATAACGCTATGGGTATCATGCAATTTTACGGGCTTTTTTAAAATTATTGCACCCGGTTTTTTTCTATGATTTCACTGGAAATTCGATAAGGTGTATTAAAAGAGACTAAAAATGTCACATATAAAAATTAGAAAATAAATATATTAAAAATCAGTTAATCGAAGCTTTCCCTCTTCATGACATAAGCAATTAAATTTGCACAGTGTAGGAGCATATACGAATTTAACTGCTTATGAGGATTATATCAATATTTTTATTAATGTAATTGTGACTATGGTCTCATCCAAGCTTTTAATTTTCCCCAATTTCAAAATGGAATATTGGTATGGCCGGGTCATCGCTACTAATCTTATATAAAATTTACTTTTTCCTCTTAACGATTAAATTACTTTAAAACTTAAAACTGTTTGTCAAGTCAAGCAAAAATAAAATATGGAAATTCATTTTCACTGATTTTTTTAATAACTAGTATTATCATAGAGTATCTTATTATCACATTTATCATAGCTCAATCTTTTTACGTTTTTATATTTTTATAAGTTCTTATTTTTATGCTTCATTAAGCATCATTGTAAATAATCATAAAATGCTTATGGATTTTCATTAGAATATTTTTTTTGGATATTTTTCATTTAGAAATATAATTGAGATTATTATTTGTCTGATTCTCACATTTATTGTTTAAACCGCATTTCAGTAGTTAATAAATTTTTTGAGAGGAGAAATTAATTAAAAATAAACAGAAAGCTTATTTAATTTTCGATTAGAATACCATAAAGAAAATATCCTAATATACTTAAAAGCAGTCAGTACAAAAGAAATTAATTGACACTTATTCTCATTCTTTCTTTCACGGGGTAACAAACAAACATAACTATATATTTGGATTTCAAAAACCTATTGGTTATTATACAGAAATTCGAAAATAGTTAAAGATAGTATTAATTAATCAGTAACTAAAATTTTGAAAATTGACCTCTTATGGTTATATAGTTATGGTTTTATTCTATGCGGCGAGATCATTTGGTAAAGTCACTGGGGGAAGATGTAATATACTTGCAACATATTCCGGACTAAATGGAATTATTATTTCATAATATATATATTCGAATTGTAGAGTACCGGGATTGCGGTTTATCTTATCGCAGTATTGCTGCTCGCGTCGGTCGAGATCCAATGACTGTTAGCAGAATATGGAATCGATGGGTTCAGGACGGTAATACGGAACGCCATGCGGGATCTCAACGGCCACCTATCACTAGCAGCCGAGAAGACAGGCATATTATCCGCATGGCCGTAATGGATCATGCAACCACGTCACGAGCCGTGAGTCAAGAAACGGGGTCGTTTGGAAGACAACAAGTGTCTGCACGAACAGTTCGACGACGTTTGCAGCAGCATGGACTCTCATCTCGGACACCATGGCTGCGGCTTCCCTTGACGCTGCGTCATAGACAAGAGTGCTTTCAATGGTGTGATCAACGACGAACCTGGGTGCACGAATGGCGAGACGTCATCTTTTCAGATGAATCCAGGTTCTGTGTACAGCATCATGATGGTCGCATTCGTGTTTGGCGGCATCGTGGCGATCGCACACTAGCAGCGTGCATTCGTCATCGCCATACTGGCCCATCACCTGGCGTGATGGTATGGGGTGCCACTGGATACACGTCTCTGTCACCTCTTGTTCGCATTGACGGTGCTTTGAACAGTGCACGTTACATTGCTGGTGTGTTACAACCCGTGGCTCTACCCTTTATTCGAGCCCTGCGAAACCCTACGTTTCAGCAGGATAATGCCCGACCGCATGTTGCCGGTATTGTACGGACCTTCCTTGATACGGAACATGTTCGGCTGTTGCCCTGGCCAGCACGTTCTCCAGATCTTTCACCCATAGAAAACGTCTGGTCAATGGTTGCCGACCGACTGGCTCGTCATCAAACGCCAGTCACTACGGCTGATGAACTGTGGGATCGTGTTGAAGCTGCATGGGCATCTGTACCTGTACATGCAATCCAATCTCTGTTTGACTCAATGCCCAGGTGTATAAATGCTGTTATTACGGCCAGAGGTGGTTGTTCTGTGTACTGATTTCTCAGGATATATCCAGCCAAATCTTTTGAAAACTTAATCACTTGTTATTTCTAGTATAATATATTTGTCCAATAAATATCATTTGGTTATCCGCATTTCTTCCTGGTGTAGCAATTTTAATGGCCAGTAGTGTATATCAGCTTTTGTAATAATGTGGTCCCAATTGTCAGTTTGTCTTTTAATCAAAAAGAATTGATTTCAATTAGTAAAAATTTTATAATATTATGCGAACATAAATAAATAAATTTGGGCTTATAAAAATGTAAAAGGCTTGTATATTCTGTTCATGCTTCATAGAATAACAGAACCTAAATTGTTCAATTTCAAATGTTTCCAAAACTCAATTGGTCGGGCTAGTGCTTGCTTACTAAGATAATTTATTGGATATTATACTTATTGGATAAGGAGGAGGTTTCAGAAGAGTTTCGTCTAAAAAAAACTTAGATGAGTCTCTTCATTTAAAGAAAATGTCACCTTAGAAGAAAACAAGCAATTTTCGAAAACATTTTTCACTTTGTAAATTGTGTAGGAAATTCACAAACTATTTAAAAATGTTTTAACATGAAGAATTTTTATATCATCCTTTTTAAATAATTGTAAGCGATTACAAACAACATAATAAATCCATCACAAATTTTAACAACTTTTAAAAAAACTGACTGCTTAGAAATCAGAATGTTACAGTTATAGGCAATAAATGTCCGTTAATAATTGGTCCCCTTTAACCTCAACTTAAATTCATTAGAGATTATTTTGAGTTAATTGACTAGAATTTTGGGAAGTATTGTTGTACTCTAGATCATCATAAATAAGTGAATGAAGAAAGTGAACAAATATACCAACGAAACATTCTGGAAATTTTTCATATGAAAAACAAAGCAATCACATCAGATGCAAAAGAAATATTATATTTACAGCCAAAATAATATAAAAAATTCATAATTGTAAACACAAACACGTAAGTTTTGTTTTAAAATTTTTGAGCACGTATAGGAAAATTTAATTTTTTAAAAAATATCCTTAAAATTAAGAAAAGCTTTTCTAATTTTAAATTTTACCAATCATCAAATTTAAAAATAACACTGCTAAAAGGTTTAATTAAACTGCGACATATATATGTAAAATGCTACTCTTCAATTGTTGAAATTTTTTCTTTGTAGAATTTTATTTATAAAATTAATTTATTTAAATTTCACATTTGAAATACTTAACTTTATAAAAAACATTTATTAATGCAATGTGAAAATTATGTGCTCTTATAAATAATACAAATTTTATTGCTCAATATTTCGTGATAAAATGGATTTTGTAAGTTGTTTATTAAAATAAATAAATGTTATCTTTCTATTGTAGCATACGTCATTAAATGAAATATTTTATTAAAATTGCTAAAATTTCTTAAAATTAAGAAAACCAATCATATACTAAAGAATAATGAATTTTTAATTTAAATTATTTTGGAATTAACTGATGAATAATTTTTAATTTTTTTCATGTTACTCTGTGTAATACTGAACCAATATGATAAACACAGAGTAAGTGCACAATTTCATCAGGGAATAAAATATTTTATTTATAATTTGATGCACTGATTCTAATAAAAATTTTGAATATACTTTTATTGAAATTTTAAATATATGTATTATTAATAAAAAATAAATTTTTACAGAAAGTTATTTTAGTAAAATAGATTTTTAATAGAAAATTATTTCTATAGCAGATTCAAAATTCGAAGGACACCTACTCAATTATTATATTTTTTGTACTATCGTTTAATTAAAAAAAACCCATTAAAATTCTCTTATAGGGTTCTTACTAATGAGGGAGATTTTTAGACTGCCCAATTATGTATTCAGATATATAATGTGTACAATTATTATGATAATCAGAAACCTACAGTACGAGATACTTATTATTATTGAAACATACATAGAAAATATATATTAGATAAAAATAACAAAAAACAAATATAAAACAATTTTTGACATTAAAATGTCTTAATTGGAAGTATTATGTGAAAGAGAAACAAATTAAAAATATGTGTTTTGAAAACCATACAAATTATTTACAATGAAATTTCGTAAATATAATAAATCATTTTTTGAGACAATTTCAATAACATAAATGCAATTTCATGCACAATAAATATAACGTTATTAAATTAATTGCAATAAATATATAAATGTAATTTAATTTAACAATATAAGAGCAGTCACATATATTCAAAAATTGTTTTCAAGAAATTTCTCTATAAAGTGTAGATTTTTGTTTCCTAGAAATATCTTTTTTAAAGGACTGAATACAAGCACTATGGCAATAAAAAGCTATATATGTTAAAACTATAATGTATTATATGATGATGAGCACTAGCTTTAAAATAAAATGATAATTTAAAATTATAATTAAAATAGATATACGTAAATTGATTTGTGTGTGTCATATTTTTTCAAAGAATATTTTTGAAAATTTTTTAAAACTATTTGTTTGAAAATTCATTTTGTTTATATCTTTTGATAATAAAAATTGAATTAAAGATTTATTTATTTTTAATCAAGAATTTAAGAGATGCAAATGGTGGAAAATGTTCTTAAATTTGATTTTCGATATATATAAATACACCAGGTATTTAAAGTTTTCTATAAGACACAAAGATTCACATTCTGGGCAAGAATCATACGTTTTTGTAAGACTACACAAGACTTTTAAACTACACAAGACTAAAATTGACTATTTAGAAGCGAATAGGAGAGTGTGCTTTCTAAACTTATTAGTTAACTGATGTTCCTAAATTTATTCTCATTAAATGTTATATGAATACAATGGAGTATGATTAAAATAAATCGAATATTTTAATAACAAGAAGATAGTTGTAGGAAATATAAATATAACGAATTCTAAATTCGGGGAAATTTTTTAGTGACTTTATGCTCAAACGACGTATAATAGAATAAAACATGGAATTCCCCGTGTATTTGAATTATTATTTCTCTTATGCAATAATATATAGTAAAATTATCGATAAAATTTTAATATATATATTTAACTACACTACTGGCCATTAAAATTGCTACACCAGGAAGAAATGCAGATAACAAAATGATATTTATTGGACAAATATATTATACTAAAAATAACAAGTGATTAAATTTTCAAAAAATTTGGATGGATTGATCCTGAGAAATCAGTACCGAGAACAACCACCTCTGGCAGTAATAACAGCAGTTATACGCCTCGGCATTGAGTCAAACAGAGATTGGATTGCATGTACAGGTACAGATGTCCATGCAGCTTCAACACGATGCCACAGTTCATCAACCGTAGTGACTGGCGTTTGGTGACGAGCCAGTCGCTCGGTAACCATTGACAAGACGTTTTCTATTGGTAAAAGATCTGAAGAACGTGCTGGCCAGGGCAACAGCCGAACATGTTCCGTATCAAGGAAGGTCCGTACAATACCGGCAACATGCGGTCGGGTATTATCCTGCTAAAACGTAGGGTTTCGCAGGGCTCGAATAAAGGGTAGAGCCACGGGTCGTAACACACCAGAAATGTAACGTGCAGTGTTCAAAGCACCGTCAATGCGAACAAGAGGTGACCGAGACGTGTATCCAATGGCACCCCATACCATCACGCCAGTTGATGGGGCCAGTATGACGATGCCGAATGAACGCTGCCAGTGTGCGTTCACCACGATGCCGCCAAACACGGATGCGACCATCATGATGCTGTACACAGAACCTGGATTCATCTGAAAAGATGACGTCTCGCCATTCGTGCGCCCAGGTTCGTCGTTGATCACACCATTGAAGGCGCTCTTGTCTATGACGCAGCGTCAAGGGAAGCCGCAGCCATGGTCTCCGAGCTGAGAGTCCATGCTGCTGCAAACGTCGTCGAACTGTTCGTGCAGACACTTGTTGTCTTCCAAACAAACCCGTTTTTTGACTCACGGCTCGTGACGTGGTTGCACGATCCATTACGGCCATGCGGATAATATGCCTGTCTTCTCGGCTGCTAGTGATAGGTGGCCGTTGAGATCCCGCATGGCGTTCCGTATTACCGTCCTGAACCCATCGATTCCATATTCTGCTAACAGTCATTGGATCTCGACCGACGCGAGCAACAATACTGCGATAAGATATATAGATAGATCCCGGTACGCTACAATTCGACCTTTATCAAAGTCAGAAACGTGCTGGTACGCATTTCTCCTTCTTACACGAGACATCACAACAACTTTTCACCTGGCAACAACGTTCAAATGCAATTTGTGTATGAGGAACCGGCTGAACAATTTCCTCATTTAAACACAATGTAGGCGTAGCTACTGGCGCCTGCTTTGTCTGAATGCGCTGAAAAGCTAATCATTTGCATATCACAGCACCTTCTTCCTTTCGTATAAATTTCACGTCTGCAGCATGTCGCCTTCTTGGTGAAGCAATTTTAATGGCCAGTAGTGTATAATAACAATAATATATAGTAAAATTATCAATAAAATTTTAAGTAATTATTCTACACAATTTCAGTAGGATTAAAAGTGAATCATTTGAAATTGATTATTTTAATATGAAAATAATTTCATGTTAATAAAATAAAATTTTTTGTATGGTGGGATTTGTAAATGTTACAAATGAAATATGAATTCCTTTCCAATTTCGTGTGATAGGAGCTTTAAAAAATATATATTCGCATGATATAAAAGTCTTCCATTTGTTTTACTAATTAATTTACTTCTAGTTTTCATTCAAGCACAATGAATGCTTTTTGCAACTTGCATTTTCTTTACTTTAAAACATTCATTGAAATTTTCAGGTCAAGCCTTACATCTCTAGAAAAGTTATTCTTTTCTTCCCTTTTATCAATTTTATTCAAATGAACGAACGTACTCTTGTGGTTTATTCAGTAACAAATACTTAGAAAAATAATACTTTGAAAACAAAAATGTAGATGTTAGGTAAAGCAAATAAAGAAAATCTCGAACAAAAATTTTTATTCGATAAGTTGACAAGTAAAATGTGAAGGAAACCAGATAACAAGGTTTTCATTTCCGTTATCGAAGCTATACTTTCTTAATGTTAAAAGAACTGAAAAGGTGAATTATTGCGTTCTCTGATATTGATAACTAAGTACGAGCAGCTGTGAGATTTCTCTGACATACTTGATATTTATCTTGACAACTTAATGTGCTCTAAAAGTTCTACGTTTTATCATAAAATCAGTTCGCTTAGAATTTCAAACATCCGTCTTTTAAAGTGAGACTTAAAAAATGTATGAATAAAAAATAAATGAAAGTTTTGTCACATGCTTTGTTTAGAGAAATTTATAATTATTAATAGTATTTGAAGATTATTTTAATTCAATATATTCTATGGCTTTATTTTATCTTTGTAAATAACATAACCGAATCTGGGAAACATAATGAGGTGGAGAACTTAAAATCATATTTCATAAAACGGTTAAAATAAACATATTTATAAAGTCATGCATCCCTACAAATTACAAATAATGAAGTTCTTTTTAAATATTTTAATTCATGTTTAAATGTTGAAGATATTTTAAGTAAGGTGTGAAAGTTGCATGTATGTAAAATATTTTCAAAAATCTCTTTTTACACTTTTAGTTTTGGAACAACTAATAACATTTTGAACAAAAAAAAAAAAAAAAAAAAAAAAAAAATTGCGTGTAGGTGAATAACGTACCAATGAGATTATACTATATCTATCATTATTTAAATAACATAATTATATTGAAATCTATCATATACATATAAGGAGTTAAATACATATAAGGAATTCATCTTTAACCATCGCTACTATTCAGCTATCTTATTAAGAATAATATGCTTCATAACTAAATATGTCTTAACCATGTAAAACTTTTAAAAAAGTTAGAACTTCTATAAATTTAACACACACATACTTATATGTGTACAAAACACACACACATACTAAATTTACGAATATTCCCTCATCTTAATTTATGCAAAAAATTTAGACATCAGCGAGTTTCTAATACTTATTATATGTTTTAAGCAATCTCATAGCATTCTATATTTAAAGCACATTCAATCAAAAATAAGACAGAAGATTTAAAATCATGATGAGGCTCATGTCTATGTTAATGATAGACAATTTCAACCGCTCATTAAATGAAATATTATATATTATCTTTGCCTTATATCACTTTTCCCTCAATACAGAATAAGGAACTATTTCTCCATCCTACTTTAAATTATTGAATAATTTAATATGTACGTACACATATATAAGCATATATAATAGATTATACATACATATATACATGCATATATTCATATATCTATATATTCGAGCACTGATAACAAAAAATATAAATTATTTTTTACCAAGAGATTTTTATATGAAAGTTTTCAAGATCGGTGCTCATAGGAAAGTAACATTACTACGTTCTTCTGCTGTTTCTTGATATTTTAAATAAAGCTTTCTTAAACACAAATTTATTAGGACATTTTTATCTGAATTTAATTATTGTAAATTATGTCTTTATTAAGATGATGATTTAAATAAAGTTAACTTTCCAATATATAAGAAAACTAATTGGAATGAAATTGTATGGTAATACTTTTCAGTAGTTGATGTTTATAAGAAATAAGCAGTTCTATCTGATGAAAAATAAGAAAACGTAAATGCCATAGGCTTTAATTAACTTATTTTGTATAATAAGCTAAAAAGTTTACCTCTTTCATTCAGAAGTAAAAAATATAATTCGCTTTTATTAAAAATATGCTATAAATATTAATCCTATCTTTGTTTAAATAAAAACGACATTAGTATTTTTATTTATTTATTTTTTTTTTAAATCTAACATTTTTTCTGAAATCACAAAATGAACACAGTTGAGAGCTTCTAAAATTCTTTTACTCAAGAAATATTTTACAAGAATTTGAAACTTTTTTCATAAAACTTTGAAATAAGTTAGTGGAAAGAAATGTTGCATATTTTAATCTTTTAGGGATTGTTGTAAATTTTAATTGAGTTTAAGACTTTTGATGGGCATGATATAAAGTTGATTAAATCACACAAGATGTTTTATTTCAAACTAAAAAACAGGACACTCGGGAATTATTTAAATTTTAATCTAGATATCAATATTTATAAGCAATATTGGTTTTAAGTAAATTTAACCAATATTGAAATATAAATCCATTCAAGTTATTTAAAATGTATATGAGCAAAATGTAAACAATATTGGTTTTAAGTAATTAATATCTAATGATTAATTAAAAAAACAATTGAAACTGTTGTATTTCATTTCATTATTTTTGCAAATAACACAAATTCGGCAATGTTTTTATAATATATATTATTCAACGAAATCCTAAAAAGTTAGATGATCAAAATGTTTGTTGCATCTTCTTCCTTCCACTTAAGCTAACTAACATTCATTTCCTATAGATGGCGCTGTGTTAGGTCATGTGATTCCATTTCTTCATACTGTACTTCTAACTTTTACTCTAGTCTTGTTGTTGCTGTTGAATAAAACACTTTAAAGAAACCAGAGGCTCGCACTGACTTATTATGTCAAACCAATAGCCATATTTTATCTCGTGCTACAACACCTAGCGCCCAACGTTAAATTCGCGCAGTATTTGGCACTGCAACTGAATTTCGAGCAATATTTACCCGCTCAAATTGGAATTTCCACTCAAATATTTTACGCTCAAATTGGAATTTCCGAAAAGGAATTATGGATGACAGCTGTTTGATTCAACGCAAAGTTTTGCGGACTGCTGTAACAAAAACGATTAAAGATATGGATACATGTATCGCAGCCAACAATGTTAAAGAGGCATCCCTCGCATTTTCTATACTGGAAGAAAAATCTGGGAGGCTGTTTGAAAATGATGAGAAAGTCATACAATATCTTTCTTCAACTACCGAAGAAACAGCCAAAGGTAAGGCTTCCTCTTCTGCCGAGATCATAGAGGTTGAATTTGAAAGGTGTGAAAACTACCGTGACGATTTTACTTCTGCGAAACTTCGCTTTGAGGAGTTCCTACAAAGCTCTGCAAATCGAAATAAACCGAAGGATTCCACCGATCGAATCTCCATTAATTTGCCTAAACTGGAACTTTCAACTTTTGACGGTAATCCCAAGAATTGGTTTTCTTTTTGGACCATGTTCCAAAAAATTGATGATGATCCTAAATTGGAGGACGACATTAAATTTGCCTATCTGATGCAGACAACCGAGGGTAAGGCTTTCGATTTTGTTCAATCGTATCAAGTTTCTAAAAATGAATATAAATCTGTAATTAAACATTTAAAAGCGCGTTTTGCTGATGATAAAATGTTAATTGAATTGTATGTACGTGAACTGTTAAAACTTATTTTAAATCAATCGCAGAATATGCCTTCCATTAACTTAGTAGATCAATTAGATGCGCATTTGCGCTGTTTAGAAAATTTGGGTGTAACTAAAGAGAAATACGCATGCATGCTTTACCCACTAGTTGAAGCTTCTATTCCTGAAAATATTTTGATTGCATGGGAGAGAGAGAGGAATTCAACTTCCCGATCAGGAAATATGAATAATGACCTTGAACTACTCATGCAGTTTCTTCGGAATGAAGTAATAGGCAGTGAACGGATTCGAATAGCTAAGGGTTTTTGCTCAATGGATAAAACCAAAGTAGATAAAATAAATAAAACTGAATCCGATCGTAAAATAAATTCGGCGCCTCTTGTCCCGACTGCAGCTGCATTAACAACTCAAACTAAAACAGATGCCCGAAGAGGCTATGATAGACGTAACAGGGCTGAGTTATATTGCTTATTCTGCGATAAGCCCACGCATAGAAGTAGTGACTGCTTCACCGCTCAAAAGTTTACATTAAAGGAAAGAAGGGACAAGGTACTTAGGGCAAAGAGATGTTTATCTTGTTTAAGAATTAATTGCCGCGCTGATAAATGTACAATGAGCCTTCGATGCATAGTCTGTACTAAAAAACATTATCCGATATTATGCCCCAATTTAAGCAAAGGGGAAGAATCTGTTGCATGTATTAACAAAATTGAGACAAATAGTGTCGTGAGTCATAGCTCGTCTCATTCAGCGGATGTTTTATTACAAACACTTCAAATAAGAGTGTCAGGCCCTTCCAAGTCAAAAATTGTTCGTTGTTTATTCGATTCGGCGTTGCAGCGTTCTTATATAGCTCGTGATGTTGCAGAGTATTTAAACTTAAAACATGACCATTCTGAGTTTCTAACGCATAGTTTATTTGGCGGTATTGAAACGGAAAAAATTAAGCATTCAGCTTTAAAGTGTGAGCTTCAGGAAATACGCGGAAACTTTTCGTGTGAAGTAGTATTGTTGGACAAAGAAACTATTTGTGGTACCGTTCCTAAAATAAGTAAAATTGATACTAAATGCTTCACTAAACTTGGTATTTATTTATCCGATAGTGAAAATGATAATTCTGATATATCGGTCCTTATTGGTGCTGATTATTTAGGAAAACTTTTGACTGGTTGTATCAGTCAACAGCCCAATGGTTTAACCGCTGTCCAAACGTACTTAGGATGGGTAGTAATGGGGAAATCAGAATCCTCTAAAACTAGTTCTACTCATGCTATTCCCATAATTTCGCTGCATAGTGCTAGCAAAATTTGCGACCTTTGGTCGTTGGATATTCTTGGTATTAGAGATCCCGTAGAAAATAAAACAAAAGCAGAAATCGATAGTGAAACTTTGTCTTTTTTCGAAAAAACTGTTAAATTTCGTGATGGTAGGTACGAAGTAAATCTTCCATGGATTGAAGGTCATCCTAACTTAAGTGATTTGAGAGATCATTCGGAGAGACGTTTAGGCTCCATGACTTCTAAACTTATCGCGAATGGAAAATTTGAGTCTTATGACAACATTTTTAAGGAATGGGAACAAAAGGGGATCATAGAACTAGTGTCAGTTAACGAAAAAGAAAATGAAATGACATGCAGGTACCTCCCTCACAGAGCTGTTTTTAAGGAATCTAGTTTAACAACTAAAATACGGCCCGTGTTCGATGCTTCGTCCAAAGATGAAAATGCCGTTTCCTTGAATCAATGTTTAGCTACAGGTCCGAATTATATTGAAATGATTCCCAATATTTTAAATAGATTTCGCAAGAATAAAATTGGCGTGATTTCTGACATAAGCAAAGCATTTCTTCAAATAAGCGTATCTCCTTTCGACAGAAATTTTCTTCGCTTTCTTTGGTGGGAAGACTTTGAAAAACGCAAAATTAAAATCTACAGACATTGTAGAGTGGTATTTGGCCTTTCATCAAGTCCATTTTTGCTTATGGCAACAATTTATCACCACCTAGACAAAATGAAAGAAAATGGGAATGATATCGCTCTAAAATTGAAAGATGCATTTTACGTTGACAACGTAGTGACAAGCGTCGAAAACAATCTCGAGTCGGAACAATTTTCAAAGACGGCTTGTCAAGTAATGTCCCAAGCTGGTTTTGAGCTTACGGGATGGGTTTTTTCTTCTCAAAGTGAAAATCGGGATTTAAGTGACTGTAGATATTCTCCTGTACTTGGTCTTTTATGGTATCCCGATTCAGATACAATTGCGTGAGATGTTAACTGCATCACAACTGAAATTAATGATAAATGTACAAAAAGGCAACTTTTGTCGATTTCGCAAAAAATTTTCGATCCAATCGGTTTTACAGCACCCGTAACACTCATTCCAAAGCTTCTAATGCAAAAAGCGTGGAAAAACGATAAGCTGGGATGGGATCATAAACTTCCCTCTGAAATTGTAGAGGAATTTAAAATTTGGCTTTCTAACTTGGGTTTTTTGAAATTTATTCAAATTCCGCGTTATTTCGGGGGATTAATTGCTGAGTCAACTACTACCATTCACATGTTTAGCGATGCTAGTGGGAGGGCATTTGCAGCGTGCGTGTTTTTGCGTATCGAATGCGAAAATGAAGTTATAATTAGATTAGTTCAGGCAAAATCACGTGTCGCTCCACTAAGAAAGGATCCCATCACTAAAATCAAAACTGAAATGTCTACACCAAAACTAGAGCTCCTTGCTGCTTTAATTGGTACTCGTTTGGTCCAGACAGTCAAAACTTCCTTGAACATCTCTGGTATCCTAACCTTCTACTGGACTGACTCGAAAGTGGTTCTTTGTTGGATAAAGAATACCGGAACATGGAAAACCTTTGTGAACAATCGAATAAAGGAAATTCATTCGAATTCTTCAAAAGATGATTGGTATTACGTACCATCTCAAATGAATGCAGCAGACATTGCGTCTCGTGGATGCAACGCCCAAACTCTCTTTTGTCTTCGTTGGTGGGAGGGTCCCAAATGGTTAGAAAATCGAGACTCTTGGCCAAAAACTGAAAACTGTGATTTTTCCGATGCATTGGAACTGGCAACCACTGAGTTAAAACCTACTGTTACGTCAAGTATCTCCTTAAATAACTCCGCATCCAATTTCTTTGAATGGACTAATAGAGTTTCAAAATTTTCTACAATTGTTAGAATTCTGGCTTATGTAAAACGTTTTATTTCTAATGATAAATCTTTAATAAATAATCGTAGTGAAACCATCTTAAAGGGGAACTTAGCAAATGAAGAGATCGCCCAATCTGAGCTTGAAATATTCATATATATACAAAGACAGACATTCGGAAAAAACCGCAAATTAATTCCTCCTAACTTTGTCATATACCAGGACTCCAATGGTATTCTTAGAGTAGAGACAAAATTAATCTTCACAGGTGATGATGACTTTTTCAGGCGTCCTATCCTGCTGCCAGACAAGCATGAGCTTGTTTCCAAACTCATAGAGGAAACTCATCGAACCTTCAGTCACGCAGGTGTACAAACTCTAGTCACAATCCTTCGTGAGAGATACTGGATCTTGCGATCTAGGAAAACTGTTCGTTCAGTTGTATCCAAATGCATAATTTGCCAAAGATTTAAGTCCAAACCTGCTACTACAATGTTTGCTCCTCTTCCTGAAGAACGTGTGCGAATGTCGGCCGTCTTCGAAACAACTGGAGTAGACCTAGCAGGTCCCTTGGTTCTTCGAAATCGTGATAAAGTTTGGATTGCTATCTTCACGTGTGCAGTGTACCGTGCGGTGCATTTCGAGCTTGTCTCGGACATTTCCACACAAAGTTTTCTTCTTGCTTTAAAACGATTCATCTCGCGTCGAGGGCGAGTGAAAACAATCTACTCTGATAATGGATAATGCGAGTGAAAACAATCTACTCTGATAATGGAACCAATTTCATCGGTGCAAACAACGAGTTCAAAAATATCGATTGGAGTAAAATTGTGTCTCATTCAGATTTGAAAAAGATCTCCTGGCATTTTAATCCACCTACTGCCGCTTGGTGGGGAGGTTGGTGGGAAAGAGTGGTAAGAATGTTGAAGGAATTGTTGAGACGGAATTTGGGAAAAGCGAATCTTGGCTACGAAGAACTGTATACTGTTGTGTGTGAGTGTGAAGCCATCCTCAACAGCAGACCTCTTACTTACCTCTCCGAAGAGCCATCAGATCTTGTGCCACTAACACCTTCTCTCTTTTTACAGGATCAGACTGAATTCAGAGTCGAGGATCTTGAACAGAATGTGCTGAACCTACGCAAACGTGCGAAACACCCCCAGTCCGTTAAACAAAAGCTTAAGACGCGTTTTCAAAAGGAATATATTTCTCTCCTTAAACATTCCAGACACGTCCATCAAACCCCACTTGAGGTGGGAGATATGGTATTAATCAGCTCTGATGGTAAGAAACGTATTGATTGGCCTTTAGCTAAAATCATTGAAATCTATAAAGGACGTGATGGTGTTTCCCGAGTTGCAAGGGTCAAAACTGAAAATGGTGAGGTGGTTCGACCATTTCAAAGATTGTTTCGTTTAGAAACATCGGGTATTTTAAGTAAAACTTTGAGAACTGCCAAACCTGTTAAATTGTAATATCAATTTTGTATTGGTTTTCATTAATGCTTTTTTCCTTAGCACATGTTTAGATGCTTTATGTATTTGTAACAAGCTAATTTCATTTGAATTTTTAATGTTCAATTTTTAACTTGAAATTTTAGCTAGATTAAAATTTTATCCTTTTGCGGTTGGAGGATGTTGCATCTTCTTCCTACCACTTAAGCTAACTAACATTCATTTCCTATAGATGGCGCTGTGTTAGGTCATGTGATTCCATTTCTTCATACTGTACTTCTAACTTTTACTCTAGTCTTGTTGTTGCTGTTGAATAAAACACTTTAAAGAAACCAGAGGCTCGCACTGACTTATTATGTCAAACCAATAGCCATATTTTATCTCGTGCTACAACAATGTTGATAAAATTGCTACATTTATTGCTATATTTTTTCACTAAAATAATCGTAAAATTAAAAAAAAAATTCAATTACAAATATTTTATGAAAATGCAAATCCATTCAAGTATATTTAAATAGAAAATTTTATTAAAAAAAATTGGCATTGAATACATTAAATTGATTAATATAGGCTTACACAATTGACGGATAATTATCTTTCGTTAAATCATGAGATAGGAATTTGAATTTTACTTTTGGGCAGTTGTGTTGAGTTGTTCATACATTTCTCTCTCTTTATTTCTAAATTTACATAACAAATTGTAATCTTGATTTTTATCCAAAACAGATTTAAATGTGTAAAATACTGGAGAAAGGAGTTTCTTTTCGTTCATTTTTTTCAGTTTTTCACACAAGATAAGTAACACATTTATCTCGATAATGTCAAAAATGCAATGTTGTATCAAATATATTTATCATACATACAAGCTTCATCTTTAATATCTAAAATATAAACCTAAAATTATTAAAAATATAATAATTTCATTTTTTTATAAACATTTAGTAGTAACAGTCAAAATAAGAAAATCTCCAAACAATATTTGAATGCTATATATTTAGTATGCATAAAATTATTTAGGATGATAAAAAAATATATATATATACTTGAAAAATTTGATTTTAATTCTAATTAAAACTCATATGCTTATATCTTGATCAAAATTTTCAAGTTAAGCAAATAATTGCTAATTACAAACTCTGTGTTGCTTATGAGTTAGTATTTCGAGTCCATATGAAAGATTCATAACTTAGTGGTGGTGAATTTTTGTTTGTTACATATGACTTAAAAAACGTACTTTTAAAACTTTGGATTCTTTAAAAAATCAAGAATTAATTGTCTGAATTTTCTTCTGTTAAAAAAATAAAAGTGAGGGCATTTTATTCCATTTCAATTCTATAGTGAATTAGCAAAATCAAAAGATTAAGAAATTTATTAATAACTGTATTTATGTTAGCTATATACTTTGTGTTTAGTTCTTTGGGTGTACATAAAATATTATTATATACTTTCTTGTTAATATATATGGAACAATATATTTTGGGACTGAGTAATGAACAAATTTTTAGAAAGACATTTTTAAAGAGTAAATAAAATAAGAAAATTATGAACTGAGTGAAATTAGGATTAAAATAATTGCGAATTGAAAGAAATATTTTCTACAGTTGATGGGTTTTCAACTTTGAGTGAAATTGAATAAGCTATCTTGTAAATCCTAATCACCTGAGACGTATATTGTCGATTCTGGTACAATATTTTCCAATTTTGTTTTGTTTATTTTAGTCAGGAATGCCACATTGATACCATTTTTATGGAACGGATTTTATAGGAGAGAGTCAAATGAAAAAAGCTTGTAAAGAAACTGACGCGATTTATTTATTGATATATTCGCTTGATAGGTAGAAACAAATTCAAGCGTGGTTTTGGAACACGAAATAGTTTACTTTTAAATCTCAGAGGAATGTAGTCTCAAGAACTATTTGCTTTTTATACTTAGCTTTTTCGGAGAAGGAAATAGTTATTGAATTGAAGAAGTATTCTAGATATCTAAGGCGACTGATTTTACTTGAAGTTTGTGGTTAAAGATTGGGATAACTTACATTCAATTAAAGTTTATTCCTTTAATGTCAAATTGATTTTTGATTGTTATTAGAAGAATCTGTTAGAAATATGTAGTAGAATATGTAGAATGAATGTTTTTAAAGAATCTTAATAAAAATATTTTTATTAGAATGTCATGCATTTGACAAGTAGGATTTTTTAAAAAGCAAATACTTAAAAAAATCCATTTAAAATCTGTGAATTTTAAAGCTTTATTGTTATTTTATTTTTAATAAAATACAAAAAATAATAATCACATCATAATTATAGATGTGTTATGATCAAATGGTACATGTATCATGATTCATAACGCAGTATCCTATATCATAACGCTATTGTAGCTTTGCTTAGAGGTTGTTATTTGTTGATATTTTGTGGTCCAAGAGAAAATGTTAGTATTCAGCGAAACATCTAAGAATAAATAACATAATTTCTTTGAATAAAATTAAGATTATTTAGATAAAATAGTAAACATTGGGCAGATATATGTTATTAATATTAAGGAGGTGAACGTTTTCCATGAGAATATTTCTTTTATACATAATTGAATTTACACATGCTAGACTAGTAAAAGTCTAGAAAAATAAAATTTTGTCCGATTTTACCTTTTTACAAATGAATATTTCAATGAAAAGAGAATATAGTTAGAACAAAATTATTATAATTTTTATTCATAACATATTTTCATATGAAATAATTTTGCATTTTAATCATCATGCTTGTTATTTAAGTATTCATAACATATTTTCATATGAAATAATTTTGCATTTTAAACAGAGTGAAAACATTAATATAGAGCTTTTTATTCGATTATTGCTTTTTAGGTCACAAGAAAAAACATCGTATATCATTGGAGAAGAACTAAATTTTGATTTTAAAAATGATTGTAAAGAATTTAAAAAAGATTTTTTTGAGTATTAAGCAATTTCTTTGGCTTTTAAAACTGTAAAGCTAAAATTGATGATTTAAATGAGGACAAATCAAGCTATAAATTTGTATTGTTGAAGAGTTTTCATTTCATGGTTCCTAATCAAAAAAGCAAACAACGATAAACTTTTGTCTTGTAATAATGTATGAAGTAGTCTGCAGAAAGATAGATTATTTTTAGCCAAGCCTATAATAGAGTTTTAACAAATATTCACAAAACTAAAATATTATTTCTTGAAGAAGGAATTTTAGATTTAATAACAGAAAGAAAGAGTCACAAATAGAGATTTAGTTATTAAAAAAATTAAAAGGTCAAGATAATCTTTTTGATTTTGCATTTTAATAATATGATATTATGATGAATTAAATATTCTCAAAATAAATAAGAAAAGTAAACTGGTATTAACAAATTATAAATAACTTCGCATATAAAAAGCCTATTTTTGATTATTTTAGAAAATTTATGAAGAAAACAATTCCCAAGATGATAATCTTCTTCTCCATAAAATAGTTATTAAAATATTAATCCTTGACTGCATGTAATAAACATGTATAATTATTTTCCAGCAGTAAAATAAAAGGAAAATTTCAAAACATTTTGTTTACAGTATTATTTGTTTACAGTATTACAGCAAAATGCATAAGTCTAATTATATTAAAACGCAAATATATTTTTAATTTAATTTTCTATATTTTCATCCATATTTTAATTCTATATTCTATATTTTCTTTTCAATATTTTCACAGTTGCTCAATAATATGCAGTTACTATAATTTAAACCATAAAAATTAGCAACTGTTTATCTATATTATTACAGTTTTGGAAAAAGTGTCATTTTTATGATCAGATAGAATCGAGTTTCGTCGTATACGTCTTGTTGGTAGAGTCATGCTTGTTATTTAAGTACAAATTTGCATCTCGTTATTGAAATTAAGTAAAATTTTGATGAGGACGGGAAAGAGTATAAATTGAAATGCAACTTTATAACTTATTTAATTTTGAGTTATCATTGAACTTTAATCTTAACTTTTGAGAAAAAAACCTTAGATCTCTGAGCGCATTTTAATTTCTTTAACACCAACATCACAACTAATCATTTATATGCAAAACAGTTTAATGTAAAAAGGTCAAATATCAGAAAAAACACCTGTTATAAAATATTAAGAATACCGATATGATTTTCAAAAATTATCATAAAAATTATTGATTTTACTAATTTATACTTGAATATACTTTATTTTATTTTAGAGATAAATTTATAGTTTAATATAACAGTCTTACAAATTTGGCCTGATTTAAAAGTAATGTATCAGAAATATATTTATGCATTAAAATTTAGTTTAATAACAAAGAATCATTACAAAGAAAAAGTTGACTAGTACAAATAAAAATCAGTTTTATTTCTCACTTATTACATAGAACCTTAACTTATATTTTCTGAAAGATTGCTTTTACCTTTTTTCTCAGAAAATCAAGTTCCGTTAAATTTACGTAAGCATTCTCATTTCCTTTCTATACTGTAATTTATCAGGCACATTTTTAGTATAAGATCTGTTGAGATTAATTAATAAATTTATCGATACCTAAAAATCTTGTTTTATTGAACTTATGATTTTGAACATTTTTATTATTGTGAAATTTAAAATATCAATAATGAGAGAATAGAGGAAACTAGTCATTTTCATCTATCCTATAGTTATCTAAAAAAGGGCTATAAGAGTTATTGTATAATACTAGAGATACTGCTTCTATTTTTGTATATAATGCACAAGTTTAATGAAGACCTACGATATTTTAAAAATATCTTGAATGTAATAGCTTATATTATCTTGAAGACTTTTTTAATTGTAATTTTAAAAACAACTGTTAAATATTCAAGCTGGATATACACGTGTGTTAATATTATGAAATCTAGTTAATCCACAATTTTTCATTTTAATTCTAATTTGTTTGTGATTACCAATGCCAGTATAAGAAGGTATTATTATGATAATCAAATTGATTTATAAGTGCGGTAAAAATAAATTTTTCTTAATTTATCCCAGTTAATTTGATATTATCATTATAATTTCATTATCATTATAATTTCAGACAATTATAATTTGCATTAAAATATCTCCATAATAACATTGAGTTGTTAAATCATATTTTAAAAATTTAATTCTTGGTTGTGATGCATTTAGAGATTATAAACAAACTAAAAATGTGTGAGATTGTCTTCTAAAGGATCACTGTCAATTCTCGCACAATCATTTGCGAATTCTTCTGAGCATGCATATGGCAATGTATGCAAATGAAATAAAATAATTTCCTTGGACTAATTTCGACAGATGAATGTTACGGGATAATAGGTAGCCAACGAAGCATTTGGATACTTTGCAGAACACATCGGCTGATATTCGTTATTTGTTGTCTGGCTGTTGATAAATGTCACTCTGCATTCCTTGAAGAAAGAGCAGTGTAACCTGATGGAATATGTGTCTAAGTATTGTTGAAACCTTACACTGTTAACAGTGGGAGCAAATGATAATCTACTGATCATAGCTGATGTCACCTTGTAGAGTGGGATAGCTTTCAACAGTTGCTCTTTAGATTGGAAAAGTCATGATTCTTGACATATCCAATCGAAGGAGCAGCTGTTGAGCTCTCTCTTTAGATTACATAAAAAAGACTCGCTCCGTTGGCTTTCATTGTTTGAACAAAAGTGTAAAATCTGATACCTTTATTTCACGCTTCAGCGAAAATACTGGAAGCATTATCAAGACGTTATTGCAAAAAGTGACCGGTGTTCTTTATTAAAACGTAACTTTCTTAACGGACACCATGAATGTAGACTCTAAGATGCCAATAATGATAATAGTCCTGTTTGATACAGTAACATTAAGAATATCCTGCACTTGTTACAGAGGAGAATATCCTACGGAATCACCAGTGCAAGCTTTTTAATGGTGGTATTTGCATATTACTCTGGTAACACAATACCACTGGAATGTATTAAATTCCATTTTTCTAATCATTTTTGCTATCGCTAGTATAGAAAAAAATGCGAGTAGATACTTGGATGAGGCGATTAATGTCACAATAAACCTGCTTTTCACAGTCATACATCGTATTTCTGACATATTAGTCTGAAAATTGGAAGTACCACTACCTGTATTATTATTTTCCAAGGTGTATTTATTTACCTTTCGTGTAAGCATTCGAATGATAAAAAATAATACAAGAAATTCAAATTTTTTCAAATTACACAATTCATGCATTAAGATTTTAAGAAACTTCGCTCGCTATTTATAAAAATAAAATTTTTTACTAGAATGTGTAAATATATTAAAGGAGAGTGCATAAATATATTACGCTTAGTAATTATAAGCTTAATTATATGTAAAAGAGATTTTAAAGAAAATTTATTTTCATTTAAATTTAATTTAAAGTTTAAAAGTTAAATTTTTCTTTAATTTAACAATGAATCTAATTTATCTAATCACATGTTTAGCTTACGCAGAGTAATGTATCGATTACTGAATAATATATTTTTTCTATGATTACAAATTGCTTGCAATTACGTGTTCTAATACTAGTTAATTACCTAATTTTGAAAACTAATAATATAATTTTTTTTTTATTCTTAAAATTCAGTTCAATTTTCTTAATTAGTAGCCCCAAGTTTATCCTGCTCAGATTTTCAAAATCTTGCAATTATATGTTAATCATCTTAACCACTTTTAATCTTAAATGAATTAAAAAATATACTTAAGAAAAAAAAATGCATCGCATCGTAATTATGTCTTAAAAGAAGACATATAATGATGTATTAAATTAGTTTGTACAATTATTCTTCGAATGAAAGTCATTTTCTTAGATTATGATAAAGATAAACAGTCACTAAGAGAGCATAAAGTAATAAGTATTTTAAATATGATCAACCATAAACATAATTAGATACGCTTAAACTCGCACTGAAAATAATTTAGAAATACTTATGTAAAGAAATATATATATATATATATATATATATATATATATATATATATATATATATATATATATATATTTTTTTTTTCAGTCTTTTTCTCTCCTACAATAAACATTTAGAATAAAGTTACTTTCTGGGAGATTTCGTAATCTTACTTTTGATTATTATTTAAATATTGATTATAATTTCCGTACATAGTTTTTATTCCATTTTAAGAAAAAAAAGTATTGACATTTAAAATTATTTCTATTAGCAGGTGATAGTTAAAGTAACAATGATTTTGCATTAAAGTATTTTTCTTTTTAAAAATGTGAAATTTGCCAATTAATAGATAATTTCGCTTATTGAAACAAAGCCTTTCATGAGTGAAAATAAATTTCTTTATAAATAAAAAAAAACTCAACTGTATAAAATAAATTAATATAATTAAGTTGTTCTGATAACATATTTGAGCTTTCATATGTGATTTCTCTTTTCATATGTGAAAATTCTTAGTTGGCTGGAAAAAAGTCAATAGTTTTTTAATTAAAAGTTCTTAAGAATTGTCCCATGGTTTCATAAAATCAGGTTTGAGCCTTCGTATCTGCCTATCATCGTGACATCGTATCTATCATCATACAGGCCTTTGAATATTTCGTAAGGGCCGAAAATGTTTGGGCGTAGTTTTATTCCTACACCAAATTGTGTTTTCTTTAAGGCGACTTTGTCTCCTATGCTATATATTTCTTTGCTTTTTTTCGCCATATGTTGTATTGTTTTTTACTTTGTTCTTGAAACTTTAAAATGTTTTATCTGCCGATTTCTCTCATTTGCTGCTTATTCTGTAGTGCCGACTGATAATTTTCTTTTTCAAGAAATTCTTTGATTTTGATGTCCTTTTTATTCTTCACTTTGATGCCTGTTAAAAGCTCAAATGGTGTAAATTTGGTTTCTGTTGATAACTCGTTGTTGTGATGATGTGTGTTTGTACCATTGATTAGGATTTTCAATATTAGTTTTGTTAAAACTGATTTAAATGTTACTCAAATTTTTTTGTTCATTGCCTTTTCCATTGCTACGTGGTACTCCCGTGGTGATTAAAATAATTTCTAGGTCTTCCTCCTCGCAATATTTTTAAAATTCTTTTGAAGTTATTTCTTTATCACAAATTATTCATTGTGGGTTTTCGAAAGGTACTTGTTGTAGCTTCAATTTTCCTAAGATATCGTATGCTGAAGCGGATCTGAATGGATAAATCGAAGCAAATTTTGTGAAAACATCTATTATTGTAAAAATGTATTTGTAGTTTTTGTTGGTGGATGGGAGTGGTACTAGGAAGTGTATGTGGTATGTGTGAAGCAGCAAGTCTCCTTTTGGTATTGGATGTAGAAATCCTTCATGTTTGCCAAGTTTTTTTTTGATGAAAGTATTCATTGGATGCAGCTTGTGATAACATTTTCTACAGTCTTCCGTATGTTGAAATCGAATTGTTGTTTGACCAAATTTTCTGTTTTGTTTATGCCAAAATGTCCTTTAGAATGTTCAAGGTGTACGATTTGTTTTTGTATATCTAATGGGACTATTAAAAATTCTTGATCGTTCACCACTTTGCACAAAATGTAATTTTTTATTGTAAAATCAGCTGAAATAGATGTTTGAAGTACTTGTTTGATGATTGATATATACTCATCTTTACTTTATGCTTCTCTTATTTTTTGTGTTGTTTCATTGTATTGTATGATTGCGTAACGGCTGAGAGCATCAACATGCTGCATTTGTCATGATGGTTTGTGGAATATCTCGTTATCAAAATCTTCCAAGAAGAAAGCCCATCGAATTTTTTTGAGTGGTAAGTCTTTTTTAGACACTGTTTTTTGAAAAGCTTGACAGTCTGTGTAAATTTGGAATTTTGTGCTTACTATGTAGTGTCAAAATGTTTTCAATGCTGCGATAATTCACTAAAACTTCTAGTTCATAACTCGAGTATTTCTTTTCTTGTGCAGATGTTTTTCTGCTCATGTAGTGTGTTGAAGAGAAATTATTGTGAGAGTTCATTTGGAGTAGTATGGCACAGAATCCTTTCAAACTGGCATCGCAGTGTATTCGTAAGGGAGCATTTTGCCGTAAAAGATGCAGTCAGGTTCTAATGATAGGATTTGTTTCAAAGTTAGGAAAACTTGTAACAGGTCGCTTAAAGATTTTGCGATTAATGTACAGTCTTTAATAAATTTTCGGAAGTAACCAGTTAGTCCTAGGAAAGATTGAATGCGTTTAATTATTTTGGGTTTAGGAAAATTCATGACTGCGTTTGTTTTAATTATTGAGGGACGAATGATTCCTTGCTCAATTGCATTACCAAGAAAATTTACCTTACGCTGAAAATTGCACTTTTTAAAATTGAACTCTAATCCATAATTAGAAATAACTTAGAACACTTTTTCAAGCTTTGAAATTGCTACAGATTCTGTTTTTGATGGGATTATGAAGTCATTCATGTAAATAATAAAATTGTTTTTAATGAGTTCTTTGAAGACATTTTGAATGTGTTTTTGAAATAATTGGGTAGAATTGCATAAACTAAAGGGAATCCTTATGAATTTATACTGCCTTTTATGTAATATAACTAGAGTATTTACGACTATCAGGAACAACTGATAAATGGAAAAAAAAACTTGATTTGAAATCGAAATTGGAAAAGAAAATTACTCCTTGTAGGTTATCAAAAATGTCTTTGGTGAGGGGCAGAGGAAATCTTAGTTTAATCGTCTTTGAATTAAGGGAACTGAAATGAACACAATCTTATTGATTTGTCTTTTTTCTTTACTAAGACCAAAGATGTGGTGAAATCTGAATCAGATTCACAAATGATACCATCCTTTGGCCATTGTTCAATCTGCTTTTCAACTATGTTTTTTTCTAATTGTCCTAACTAAGCGAAAATGTGATAGGTTTGTCATCGGTTAGAATTATTTTCATAAGTAAGTTTGAAACTTTAATTTTATTCGGTTTATAAGATTAAATAAATTGTTCTACTAGTTTGCGCATACTCACATTTAAAATATGTGATGAATCAACTTAGGTGTAGATATTTAAATTCAGTAAATAACAGCCCTTATTTTTGAAAAATAAGCATTCGGCTGCTTTTCTAAAATGATCGCATCCGATTTGAAAACAAGTGTCTGTTCGCCATGTCTAAAATCGGGAGTTTCGTTCGCTCTCGAGACCACGTGATGTATTTAAAGAATTGAGTGACGCCACTTCTTTATGTTGGGATAGCGGTTTGGCGTCGCCTTCTTTATTGAAAACTAAATTATGAGCAAAAGCTTCGATTTGATATTCATCTGTAATTTTGTGGCTTTTAATTAAGAGAGATCTTATTAGTTCAATTTTGCTGAACTTTGACACATTGAGTATTCATCGGATCTCTTTTTAGAAGCTTGGTGTGAGTGGCGAAGATCATTATGCGGAAAAAGACTAATTTCACATTCATTTTCGCCCATTGTTTTCAAATTTTTTAAATCAGAGGAGCGTTATGATATGCAGAGAGAAAGGAGAAAAACATTTTTACAATGATTGATACTTGAATATCCTCTTTCGATTCTGATGTACTCTTGCTTTGCATTTTTTAAATCATCAAAAATATTAGGGGGAATTATTAAATCACAATAAAGATTTTGGCATACTGCTTCTGCTACTGTTATCGGATTTTCTATAAAATTTGGAAAGACAAATTTAATTTTTGATAGTTGCGCTTGAGCTTCGTTGTTAAAAGCGCATGTGAGTTACACAGTACCTAAGTAATTAGTATTTGGAGAAATAAGATGCGATTTAATAGAAAAAAATACATTGTTCTCTTCAGAATCTAAAAGTGTTTTTACGAATTTACCATTAGCAAAAATACTTTCATAGTGTAATTCATTTATTGATTTATTGAATGAGTTACCAAATGGGGTTATTTGGATAAACACTTGATCCACGAATTGAGGTAGTTTCGTCTTTGTGGTGATATCCTCCACGTGAGTTATTTATTATGACATTTCGCGAGTTTTCTATGAAATTTCTGTCGCACGAGTAGCGATTGTGATTTGAACCAGTTTTCGCTTTGACGTATCGAAACATTTTGTTTCGTTTCACAATCAAGCGTGGAAAATAATTTGCCCACTATCATTAATTCGCATAAAGTTTTAAAGTTATTAACATGTCGAAGTTTACAATAATATTTGAAAGCACAAGCTAATCGTGACAAGAATTGCACAGGAGATTCATTTGTAAGGCGTTGATCTCTACGAAAATTTATTAATCATTCTTGGGGGGTAGGTAGAAATTCACGTAAAATAATATTAACTGTTTTCTAATTTTGAAATTCGTTTTCTGAGATGTAAAGAAATATGCTTTTAATTTTTCACTGAGAATATTAATTAATACCTCCGATTTTATATTCTTGTGGAACATTTTTAGTTGTGAAAGCACGTTCAAGAGAATAAAAGAAATTGAAATTTTCTGGTTTGCATGGTGCGGGCATACTAAGTGTTTTAACTGATTTAATGAGACTTGCGAGATTTGATGTTTTGATTAGTGTATAACTAGAATCGGGATGATTGTAATTTATGCGGGAGTTAATAGTTGCTAGTTCTATTTCTTTTTCTATTTGGACCAGTTTGTTTTTTCTTTTGCTGATTGTTCGATTTCTTTTCTTTCCTCGACCTTAAACAAATCATATCTTTGACGAACTCAGGTTCATTTTTAAACGTATCAGTTTTCACTATTAATTCTCTTAAACAAATAATTGTAGCATTATCAGGTACAATTAGGCCTAGTTCTTTTGGTTGTGCTTCTTAAATCTTCTTTTTTGGTATTTCGGTTAATAATTGTTTAATAAAATGGTTTGATCCTACCTGGTTTGAAGATGCAGATTATTTTCGCAGTCCCTGAAGTAGAAAAGATAGGGTTTTGGTCACAGACAGGGTAAGACAGTTTTTTTCCTTTTTGGATTCTTTTTTCCCTATCCCGACGACATATCTTTAGAATATTTTTTTATTTAATTTCAACTTTAAAATGAAGATGTTTTTTAATTCAGAAATAGTTTAAGATCTGTTTAAAATTTAGAGATTTGGAAAGTACATCATTGCACTCACTGCTTGTATAGTTATTCTGTAATGTTATTTTATTCTGTATAAAAATTTTCCAAATTAAAAATGCAGACTATGCGAAATTTCAGGCTTAAAAGAGAATAAACTTATTCATCAGAAAAAATGGGAGAAACTCATCATAATGTATTTTGCTTGAGTGAAAAAGCGTACAAATATTCTCAATTCCTTCCAAAGGCACATCAAAAGATTTATAATAAACAAAAAAATTTCACTAGTAATAATTTTCCAATAATATTCCGAGAATGACAAAAATATATGGTAAAATATGGAAAATCAGAAAACAAATGATTAAACACTCATAATGAGTTAGATATTCACCTGTCTGGGCATCCTAAGTTAGATCAACCAATGAATTTTGGTAAAAATTGGCTATAAAGATTTATAAGTGTAAATAGGGATCATAGCAGAGCAAAATAGAACAAAAAGACAATTATTAAATATCTAAGGAAAAATGGCCAAATAACTAATCATTCAATTAAATAGATTTTCAGAAAAAAATAGTTGATAAATTGATTTTATTAATTTATATATCAATTTCAAAAGATGTTAAAACAAGTTATGTAGATGTTTTTTAATTACATCGTTAATAACTTAGGAGTATAAATTTAATTTGTTTTGTTGAAAATTCTAAATATTAGTTGTTAATCAATTATTTTATTAATAAAATATTTTTTAGAATTTTTATATTTATACATTTTTTTAGGAGTAAAATGACGTAATTTAAATGACAGATAGCTTTTTATTAACATATATTTTAAACTAATATATGTTAATAAAAATTTAAATGTAATTAAATTATTAGATAATTTTAACAAAATAATTGTGAACTTGTAATACTATAATTTACATAAAAATTCTGCTTCTAAATGAAAAATTGTTTATTATAATCATAGAAGTTCAAAAAATAATTAACTTTTCTGATTTATTAAATTTGGAATTAAAGTTTTCTTAAATTGGTCATGATATATTAAATTAATGAAATAATAATACAATATTATCGTTCCTTTATGAGTTTCATGCATAAAAGATTTTAATAATTAAACTCAATATTCATTTCCATTTAAAAAATTGTTTTTTTAATAGTTTTAATATAAATTTAGTTATAAAAAATCTCTACTATGATTATCATCACATTGATTGAGACAATTCATATTTTCTAAATATAAATTTTAATGATTAAAAGTTGAAAAGATTATTTAATGATTTCTAATTATTAAAAAAGGTTTGCTCCTAGTGCAATTTTAAATGTGAATATTATAAATAACTAATTATATTGTATCTTTTCTTGAAACTACTCTATTCATGGTTGAAAGTGAATAATAGATGAATAAAACATTTTTGTTCCATCTAAGTGTCATAAAAAAAACAAATTTTAAAACTCTTTATTCCATGAATGATATGTGTGAAATTTGCTTCATCCAACTAGAGAATTTTTTGTAATCATGTTTATAGTTTATTTCCTGTCATGGAAAGATATAACTTGCTTTATTAGAGACTCGACCTTAATGCTTTTGTTTTAAAGATTACGTAGAGAATTTTAATACATATAAAATAATATATACTTGGTTGTGAATACAATTTAATTTCCTATTATTTATTCTTTCTTCATAAATAGCTTATTAACTCATGTAGTTTAACTTTCATAAGAATTTAAAATTGTCCTTCAAAAGTCACAAAAATTTATATAATTTAATTGTATAAATTTATTAAATGATGGTTTAAATTATAAATTTATTATTATAAAGTATTGTTCTCTATATCTAAAAGTTTTTAAGTTATTTTTATTCCTATGTATATTTAAAAAAATAAAAAAAAATTTGTTTAATATTAAATTAATGGAATGGACTGTTTTTCTTTATTTACATCTAAACTTAAATAATTAAAGATTTACCTCCATAAAAAAATGCTGCGTTGGAAAAATCAAACGTAAAACTGATCACAAAGAAATATAATTAAAAACAGATTTTTGGTTTACTGTCTTCTATTAATAGTGTGTTTCATTACATATTTAATGCTGACTAATCTTAGACAATAAAAGCTATTGTGTTTTACTTGAATAATAGATGTATATTAATTTGATTAATAATTCATAATACAGTTCATAAATAACTCTTAATGCTACATATAATTTTATATTATAAATATATATAAGTTATGTATGTCACATCACGAAATGAAATACATTATTTAGTTTTTATCACCAAAATTGTTTTCCCTTTCTTATTCTATTGAGATTAATATATTTAATTGATAAATTATTACTTATTGATTTATTTTAACTCATGCAAAAGAATTTTTGCGAGAGTTTTCTACAATGTAAAAATTTTTGGCTATTGTTTATAGTGTTACACATCATTATGCAAATAAAAATTTGTTGCTGTTCTTTTTAATTATGAGAATATTACTTCTTGATATATATTATTATGATAAATTAACTATTTAATATTACTTACATTTAATTTTTTTAAACAAAGTTTTTGTGCTTAAATATTCTTTTTTTGAAGTTTGATATAACATCAAAAATTTTAATTAATTCCATAAATTTTCTCAAATCACATTGCACGATTCATTACTTCCCTGAAAACATTAAGAATAATATGTTAGATTTTTTCTAAAATAATTTCATTATTTTATAGTATTTTGAAATTCTAAAACTATAATTTTATCCAATAAAAACATCATTAATATATAAAATTAAAGGCAGATTTTTATGACGAAATTAAATTGTTAATTAAATGCACCAACTTTTATATAAGTTAACTTTTAAAATCATATCTATAGCAATTCACCATCTAAATTAAAACAATTCACATATATATTTATTAATTTAAAAAAAAAAACACAGAGAGAGTAATCTATTTTAGTAAGTGTCAGAAATAAAAAATTATTTCGAATTATTCTTGTTTTTAATAGGTTAATTATATCCCCAGTCTTTCTTTCTATTGCTTTTTTGCTCTTTTTTCTGTACAATTTCTCTTTTAAATAAATTTAACTGTCAAATTGATCAAACAACTAGAAATAAAAAGATTTTAATTAGTGTTTTAATTTAAATATTGTACTGGTTAATTAAATTTTTAATTCTTCAATACAAAAGAATGGATTTTCAATTACTTATTCTTTTCATGGAAGACAAAATATTTCTTTTTTATTTGAAATTAGGAATTATTTCATTATATTCTGCTTTGCAAAGAGCTGAAAAATTTTAATTAGTATTTTTATTATGTTCGTAAATCCCATCTAAAATAATTAAAATCCAACAGTAAAAATTACTATTAGAAAATGTCTCATAATAAGTACGTATTTAGGTAAAGAATTAGCGATGAATTATGGTTTTGAAAGTTAAGCATTACAAGACATTTCAAAGGAAGTTTTATTGCGAAATTAAAAAAAATATTCATTTTTGTATGTACTTAATAAAATGCAAATCATTTATATATTTTTAATTACATGAATTTAAAAGCAGCTGAAAACGAAGTTTTAAATAATTAAAAGTTTATTTACTTTGTTTACATAATTAAATGTATTGAATTGAACTAATATGAAATAGTTATATGTACTTAATAAGAATTAAATAATTTTTAAGAATTTTATAACCTAAGTAATTATACAATTAAAATTCAACTGTGAACTATTAAAAACGAGTTTATTATGTAAATCAAATTTAATTTTCTATGTCATCGTATATTTTAATAAATCATACTTACTTACGTCACAAAATTTGAATTGAAGAAGACTTAACTAGTCTAATATTATTCATAGTAAAATAATGATTAATGTTTTCCCATTATAATAATATACTACTTGCATAAGAGAGTTCTTTTAAAATCATATTTGATGCTACATTTCTCACCAAAGGAAGATTCTCTAAAGGGAAATCTTCTAAGGATAGACCCCTAAATGGAGGTTTTTCATTCCCGTTTGAAAAAAAATTCTCTAGAGATTTTTGGAGAGATTAAGAATTTTGAAAATTCAATTCTGTTTACTATAATTACATTTACTCAAGCTTTGTAAATTAGCAACTAAGGATGTTAAGGATGTTATTAAGGATGTTTTAGATTCATTGATAGGATTTACCAAATTGTACTAGTAATCTAATGTTTAGGCAATTAATAAACTTACACAAATTGTATTACTAAACTGGTCTTAATCATAATTATTCATAGTTTCGACTTTCATTTGGCAATATTTTTAAAGTAATTTGAAATGTTTTTTAAACTTAGAATGAAGATAAATTACTCAAGTAATAACAGTTGGTTACCGATACAAAGTGACCTGAGGAAATAAATTAAAAGAAATTAAGCAAACTAATTGATAACAGTTAAAACGGATTACAAACAATTGATTAAAGAATATTAAAAATTAAACAATTGCGTTTGTTTCTACATACGATTTTTAACACATATTGTGCAGTGGAAATATAAATTTGATATTTATAAAATTCGTAAAATGAAGTAGTTCTTAAATTTTTTAAAATAAGTTTGTTTATACGATGTTTAATAATATTTTTTTAAAAATAACTTCAAATGTGTTGAAATTTTTAATTATAAAATATTTTGGTACTACTATGAACTACTAGAAAAGTATAATAAAAAATTGTAGGGCTGTTGAGGGCAATTCATTAATCAGTATTTCTTCTTTTTTTAAAACTTGTTGAATATAAAGTAATAAAGGCCTTATATTTAATGATATGATTGATATATTTAATGATATGATTGATTTAAAGTACTTTATTTATTGGGTTGTTCGGAAAGTTATTTCGTTTTCTATGAGATTGAAAAACGTATAGCGAATAAATATTTCATTGAATTGTATATTGTCAATTCTAGTCCAATGTCTTTTACCATCTTCCTGGTCATAGCACGATTTCATACTCATAAAATGGTTGGTTTTCACTAGAAAAAACTGATTCAAGTGTGAGAAACGAAATGACTTTCCGAACAACCCAATATTTTAAATATTGGATGCTTATATTTTAGTTAACTAACTTATCATAAATATAAATTGTGGATGTCTTTGCCAGGCATTTTTAATCCCACTGATAATAAAATGTAAAATTTTATACTGAAAATGTTTAAAAATGCTCTTTAAAAAAGTCACTAAACAACATTTTTTAGAAAAGTTTTTTTTTTATTTTTAAAGCATATATTTAAGGATAAAAATGATTAATATAAACGTTTTATAAAATCCTCTTGTCTCTTGAAGAAACTAAAACATTAAAAAATTGGATGAAATTGAAAAGTTAAATGTTTAGACTCTTTTACATTTATAAGAGTATTAGAGATTCAAATCATTAAATTTTCCGATTTAAACTTTTATTCAATGTTTCCTTTTTAATGAAAATCTAAGAACAGCAGTTTTTAAAGTAATGATTATTGTTTCAGTTTTTAATGTAGCTCTTGCAAATAAGTTAAAGCATGAAATTAATAAGCTATACTGAACGAGCGTTTTAAGCAAACATATCAATTTTAAGTCTCTTCAGAAAAGTGTTTTTGGCCTGTTTTATGTATATATACGTGTAGTTTAATATCTTTTTTTCTATATAATATTTTCTTCAATGAAAAAACATAAGAATTGAATAAACATAGAAACTTAAATGTATCTGTGCATTTTACGAAATAAGAAGTAAATATAGAGTTTTTTAATTTCGTTTTGACAGATTAAAATTATGCAAATAAAAAGAAAGTATCGTAAAATAACTAAAATTTCTAAAATTGAACAAAACACATTATTTTAATAAAATTTTTTAAAGTAATGTGTTTAGTTTTAAACTATTTTCAGTAAAAAATATATATTTGTTATTTCTATATTTTATTAACTAAGCAAATGTTTCTACATTTTATGAAAGCTTTTTTCTAAAAATTAGACAAAACAAATGCTTTTAATAAAAATAATTTCTTTATATATTTATGAGGGTGAAGTGAAGAATGTACTAAAAGTATTGTTTAGGAGTAAGTTAATTATGATGATTATAACACAAATAATAATAATAACAATCACTTTACTGATTATGTATTATTTTAATACACTTTATTGAATATTCAATCAAAATTTTACTTTTTCAGTGATAGATAAAATGAACATAGTTACGAAACTGAACATAAATATTTCAAAAATTATTTTCGTTTATTTTCCTTATTTTTTTGTTTTAAAATAACTATTACTGGTTAAAAATAATGGGAAAAAGAATTAAAGTAAAAATAAATAATACATACCCTTTTAATTAAACATGTATTGCAATATTGAAAATTACCCTTAATTTAATTTTGATGAAGAATGAAATATAGAAATTGATAGTACCAGAGATATCGATATCTCTATAATATTTAAAAAATGCTTAGAAGCATTTATTAATATTTACTCATTTTGAAATACAAATATTAGAATAGCATAATCAATTTAGTGTTTCTTCCAATCAATTAATAATTATTAGCATTTTTATTGTAACTATATCAAATCATAATAATTTTGTGATTATAAATTTACAGAAAAGTATTTCAATGAAAGAATTGAATTTATTTTGCAGTTTAATAGTTTACAATGTTAAACTGCAAAATAAATTCAAGCGTTTCGGAAAGAAATTATATTTTTTTCGTTTTTACGAATTTAATTTATTTAAATAAATTTTTATCTGTTCGTTTATTATTAAAATGTTTAAGAAAATTACTTGAAAATTACCATTTAAAAATAACTATTACCTATCATAAAATTTATTATAACGTAATAGCTTTCAGGATAAGTCTGAGGTATGAATTGGTTTTGATTCAAGCGTCGGAAGATTATGGTCTCCGATGTTTTCTACTCCATAACTCAATTTGTTCTTACTGAAGTGAAAGCTACATTTTGAAGCATTTTGAATAACATTGAATAATAACAGAATTAAGCTACTTTATTTCCAATTATAGTCTGTAGCTTGAATTTTTAAAATATTTCTCGATGGAAATTATATAATCAAGTAAACGTAAAATTTTTAAATAACATTTGGTGCTTTTATAGAAGAAATCGAAAGTATTTATGGAATTAAATTGATCTATGAGTACCAATTGCAATTGCTGCTTACAAGTGCTATAGTTGAATAAGTGATTTCATAAATATGTTATTTATTAAATGACCATGTGATTTTATTATTACATATATATTATACTGATCATGATATAATATTGTGAATGATGCAGAACATTATAACTTTTGTAAATAGATATTCAAGTTGTCATTTTAAATTTACTTTATTTTATGAATTTTTTGGCACAAAGGTTTTCGAGGATGAATTTAAAGAACATAAATCTATATCTTGTATGAAATAGATAAATACTCAGATTTAATAAAATAAAAAATAATTTCTTATTGAAAATATCCAAGCCAGAAATATCCAGTTTAGTTCAATTTCAAACTTCCATTTTAGATAAATTTTATAAAAGTGAACTTTTTTTAAAGCAATTCTTATCAAAAATGATACATAATATGAAAAATTCCAAAAAAAGAAGGACTATTTAGCACTTATGCATCATTATGTAGGCACAAATATAAACTAATATTTATATATTGCTTTTTTCTATTCAACATATTTTTAAATGGCCTAGGATATTGTATTATTAAATAATATTATTAATTTAAGCCAAAGTATCGTTTTGATATAACTTTAAATAAAGAAAATCATATCAATCAATTTTAGTAAAGCATGGTCCTATATTTATTAGTAAAATATTATTGTTAATGAGAAAACATATGGAAATTATATAAATAAATACCTACAATATTCATATTTATATGTTCGTGTATATTAAGAAGTAATGAATTTTCATAAACTATTTTTTGATCAATATCTTTCTTGAAAATCTAATTTTATGATAATAATTGATTTTAACTATGTAATAAATGGAGAAAAGAGAAATTGTGGATAACTTGAAAAAAATAAAATTTCGTCAATTTTTTAAACAATTGAAAGAAAATAATTTTTGCATTAATATTAATATATCTCTTAATTTTTAAAAATTAAGCACATATTTTGTCATGCTTCATAAAGGCGTATTAAGTAAATAATATTATTTAATATTAAACGGTGTACCGAAATTAGTATTATCTTTGTCTTAAAGGAATAAAATCAACTATGACAATTATAACTATACATTATACATATAACTATTTATTTTATTAGTTATGATACGTTAACATACTTTATTGTATACCTAATCAAAACAATTTACTCAATAATAACGCCTAAATAAATTAGAAACTGTTAAAAAATATTGTTTTGAGATTACTGTTCATTTTATGTTTATTATACTTATAAAGGAATAATAATGTAATTTTCATAAATAAAGAGCACAAAATGATTAAAATGTAAGTTAATAGGATAATTTATTTCATCCCTGTCTAAATTTGAAAGTCGATATTTTCAAGAAAACTTATTATGTTTTCGAATGAAATTTTATAATTTGTATTTGGATAAAGGATAAAAACATTATTTGAATCAATGTTTATATATAAATGGTCTTACCTCAGAACTCATAGCAATGAAAAATGTACACCACTTTTATCAGTATTTACTTATTTTGAAATAAAAAGCAGTAGAGACAGGGTATCAGATTTAAATTTTTATTTAGCAAAACTATAAAACTGAAAAATATTATTGAACATTTTAATAATTTAAGTAGTTATCTTTTATGACTAGGAATGTATCCCATAAAACTCAGCTGATATTGTCTTTAGAATGCATTTTCTGGGATGGACAACATTTCCAATAATTGTGGTTTCTTTTCTTTGTATAAACTTTATAATTGGAAGATGTAGATGTTCTTTAAATTATTATTTAAAACTTAAAAACTTTTATTCAAATTTAAATAGCTATTCTTTACACTTGTTGAAAAGTTTGTTTCATTAAAAATACAATTCAAACAAACATTGGGTACTACATGAATTAAATGAATAGACGAATGCTTTAGGAAATCACCATAATAAGCATTTCGATGTAAACTCATCTTCTAGGAATGAAAATAAAAATGTTTACCAGTTTTCTATATTGCTGAATCTCATTGATTCACTTGCCCTTCAATGGTCTATGCATCGCTATCTAAAATAATTGTCTTCAGCAGTCTAGCTGATCTCATTGATATATTGCTGAATCTCATTGATTCACTTGCCCTTCAGTACTAGAGATAGATATCTAAAATAATTGTCTTCAGCAGTCTAGCTACAAATACATTCGCAGCGTTTTTTATTATTTGATATTGGTTACAGCTATTTATCTGGACCAATTGCTAAAGATTCCCAACTTTTACTTTTTTATTTGAATTCTTTGGTTTGCATATATTAATAGAAGATTTTTAGAACTGATCGATTTTGCTTTTAAATTAATAATGAGTTGTTGCTATATTACATTTGGGAAGTGTAAAGGAAAAGACTCTCATATGCACGTATAGCTCACAAGAGAAATACATCGAAAAATTGAAATGCTTGAGATAATCTTAAAATACTTACATCTTTAAGTCCAAATTAATTATTAGAACAACTTCCTTTACATAATTTTTTTTTAAATTTGATCTACGTTTTACTTAAAATTTAACCTGCTATAAAATAGAAAGGAACACAATATCTACGATTTCTAGATCTAAATTAACTTTATTTCCTTCTTTTTAATCCTCATTAATATATAAGCTGAATTTGTTGTTTTGAAAAAAAATACTCTACAAATAGTTACAAAATATTTCAATTAAGGGTATCGAATATACGTATATGTATCATGAAAGTATCTTTATTCAACTTATTTAAAGTAACACTAGAATACTTACATTGAAAGCAAATTTTATCAAAACGGATACTTGTATATGTTAAGATCTAAGTTAAAAAATTTAGAGAAGCTGAAGGCAGACAAAAAAGTAAATATTTTGAAAAAATTAGAAATAAATTTGTGTATTGCAAAACATCATATGTATTCTGGTATTCATATTCAAAGAGGAGAGAATTTTCATTTATTTTATTAGGATACTATCCAACAGATTCTTTTTGATGACCAACGTATCCAACTATCTCTAAATATTGAACCACTTACAAATAACAAGATTGATGTCTGAGTTTGCACTTCCTCTTCAAAGCAAAGCATTACGCCAACGAAAGAATATTAGACCTTGGCAATAGACCTTTTCTGAACGTCTATCTACATTATGATCATGACGTAATTTATTATTTTTTCAGACTCGAGAGTGAAGCATTTCTCTTTTAGGCCACAATGACCTCAAAAAAAAAGTTAACAAAAATATAAAACATTTTTGTGAACTTTTATTCTTGTCAATTTTATTGTTATTTTCAATAAACTTTTATTTTATTTTGTTTCTGTTATTTTTAATAGTTCTTAATGTTACTTTTTTTTTGCGTATTTATTTTTTTTCTGCGTTGAATAATACTTTTCTGTGAAATTATTACTATAATTAAAATTAAATTTGAAAAATATATTATAGATTGATTCAATTATTTTCAGTATGGAAAAAGACATAATTTTAAATATTTACACTGTCCTCTTTCTTTAAAGTGAAACAAGTTTAGAATGATCTTAATTTATCTAAGTATGTGAAAATTTTTAATTAATCTTAATCTGATTTACAGCATTCCTTTTTTTACAACTACACCTTATTAAACACTAAACACTCAATCTTTATTAAGCTCTAAATCAAGATAATTGCTTAGCAATAATAAGAATTAAATTTTTATTTCTAGAATTACTATTTAATAATTAGCTTTGCTAATTGCCAACTAATAAAAGGCTAAGTTTATTACAAAAAGCTTTCTTAAATTAGAAGTATTGGCTGATTCTTTTAAGATATCTCAGTTTAGAATTGAAGAAAATAATCTTAATTGTTCAAATAAAATGCACATTTCCCAATCGTAACGTAAAGAAAACCTCCAAACATATTTCTTCTGATTATTCTCATTTGGAGAGCAATTTTATTACATTCTGATAAGGATAAGAGACGGAGAAAAATCTTAAGAAGTTTATCTGCTTAAAGCTAATCAATTGAGGAACGTTTTATGTAATTAAATTTATATGTTAATGTTCTATAAATACTCATCAAAACAAAAATATAGAAAGCTTATCTTCAAATGTATTTTATGTATAACGAGTTCAATCAGTAAATCAGATTTCTTAATGAAAAATTTCACAAACTTATTTCAGATTAATTATGGAGAGATTATACAAATTTTATTTTTAGAAAACGTTGAAATGAAATTTTATAAAAAAGTATTTTATTATAGTATTAATCTAAATATTTTAAGCATTTATATTTAAGTATAGTAAAATAAACTTATTATGAAATATACGACAGAAATTTTATGAAATATATGACAGTTATTTTATATTTTTATTAGTGAACAAAATATTAGTTGGTCATATTGTTATGGAAAAATTCTTTATGAATAAAAGCAGTTTTGCTTATAAAGAAAAAAACCAGTTGATTTTTATTCATGTTTATAATACCATTTTTAAGAATTTTGTAACTGTAAATTTTCTGTGGTAATATTTATGGGGTAGTACGGATAAAGTTTAATACCTTTTACTTCAGTAAGTGATCGCTTTTACATGTGTTTTAATAACAATTTAATTTGGGTAAGAAATAATAAACTTGGATAAACAATTGGATACAGTTATTTTATTATTTATAACTAACAGAAGTAAGTTTGGGTATAAAATTTCAGAACGAATTTCAACAACTTTTGAATATTTTTAAGAATAAGTCTAATTTTAAATAATAAAAATAATTGTCGTTTGAAAATCTTCCCCTGACTATTACTAACCGTTGAAATCCCCCCCCACACATGTGCTAAAAGTGCGAATTTTCTCACAATATTAATTCTAATATTGATGCTATAATTTATATTCACCAATTGTATGTTTATTTTTATGTACTGAACATTGATCGACTCATGTTTGAACCATCCTAGATTCACGTCTTTTTAAACAAAAATTCTTTCTAATCGTCATAATCTTTCATCTCATCATCATAATCTAAATTATAATAGTTCTACTGCTTCTACTACTAGTTCATTTCAGTCCGTTAATACGAACATTCATCATCAAAAACTTTCTCGGAACCAGAGATTGAATTGCTTGTTGAAATTTTAGAGTTTATCTAAACTATACTAATCACGTTAAAAGCTGCTCAAATATCTCAATGCTGTCAACAATTCATCCATTAATTATCATTATTTTAATATACATTTTCGTATCTTGATTACAATCAGTAGAGTTTATAGTGACTGACTAATTCATGGGTTTTGTAATTAGTTATCGTCTCTAAGGGTATTTTGCTACACAGATATAGTGTTTATTTTATTAATTATTAATATGTGTGCATAATTATCACTATAAGATGATTAAAGTTATCATAAATAAAGTAATCATATTAAAAAAATAAAAAATAATGCTTGGTTTTGCAATGATTGTCATTAATTATCTTATTATATTACTGTTTTTACAAATGATATGGCAAAGATAAAAAAATCTGAAAATTGGTGCTTATGCTTGTTCTGAAAAATTATAAATCTGTATAGTGAAAATTTCCTGATCTTAGGAAATTTATTCTTGATGCTGCAATATACATAAAAATTATTGCTATTAAAAAAAAATTAAAGTTAACAATCATTTTAATATTTATCTTACTAAAATTTTTTAAGTTTAATTTTATTAATTTTATATAAACTTGGCCAAAATAAATACTAAATATTATTTCAGTTGTGTTATAATTCGACTAATATTTATTACTTTAAAGAAAATTTTACTTCATCAAGTTACACCTAATTTCTTACCTTATATTATTTGGAGCTACGCAAGTTTTAAGTTATTATCTCGGCCTTCATGAAACTACAGAAGAAAAACATTAAATAAAAATTTCCTTATCTTTCGTTTAATTAATTTAATACATATTAAGGTAAGTTGAAATCAATATTGGAAATCAAAACAAGTGATTTAATATAAATTAGGATATAAATAATATAATAATAAGTGATAAATATTAAAGCCTGAATACGAAATGTCATTTTAATATGAAGATAATATTGGGGAAACACACAGAAAAAATGTATTGCATCTTAATGCCTTTAAATGAATAATATTTAACCTATAAATTAAATAAAATGTATTCCTTGAGAATATAAGGGATGATATATATAAATTGCATATTTATATACATATTACATTAGTGTAAATACACATCTATGCTTATCCGAAATATTGAATATACAGTTAAAAGGAAATCTTTTAAGAAATTTTAATTTAAAAATTTAAATTATTATTTTTTTATTCAACTAAGTATGTTTTTATAATGAAATGCATATTTACACTTTAATTTTGTAGTTTTTACGATTACTTTCATATGATAATTTGGCTTATGATTCTTATTATGCATAGAGATTTATTATACTTTTAACAATTTATTTTTATTTGTGATATGATAACTCACTTAAGGCTTATTATGGATAAAAAAAATAAATGTTGACATTGAATACTTATATCTTGTATAAATTAAAAATTTTGAGAAGTAACTGCATATTTTGTGTTAAAGGTAAGAAATTTTACTTTATTAATAAAAATTGGAAATATATACCTATGAATACAGGAATAAGTAAAATGATATTTTTGTATTATTTTTTATCATAAATATAGGAAAAGAGTTTTTTTGAAAATGACAAAACTATAAAATTAGACAAAATAATTGTTTAAAAGCACCTCAAAATTAATTGGAAGATATTTTGAGTAATTACTTTACTTTAGTTTTGCTAATTTATTATTGTAAAAATTAACTGTATAAGCAAACTTTAATGAATAATTTATTTTAAAGGAAAATTTAACTATCATTTAATTGCCTGTTTCTATAAATGTATTTTATGATGAAAATTGGTTATTTGCTTCTCAATTTAAGTTAAAAGAAAAATTAAAAATACTATACACAACTCTAATAAATAGTAATTAAAGTAAAAAGAAATTTTTGTTGTAAGTTATTAATTGGAACTCAGGCAAAAATGTGATGCTACGAGAACTGAATTATTCATGAGTGCTTTAAGTGCAGATTGGTTTTTTCTCCTTTTTATTTTAAATATAGACATTGTATATTTAAATAAATACATTTAATTAGACTGTATATAGTAATGACTTAAATTAAGAAAGCAATTTATTGGGAAGATAAATTTGAAATTCCCATACCTATTGATGCAGACTTGTTTTTTTTTGTATTAAATATATTCATTGACTTTTGATTAAATGGTTGATTATTATGTTTTTCGAGTTATTAAATAAATCTTTTTCCAGGAACTTGATCATAAAATAATGGTTATAGCGAGAAAAATTTGCATTTTGGCTTACATAGTTAAGTGTAAAAATATGTAAGGATTACATCTAAAATGTTACAAATTTGAAAAAGGAATTTATTTGTACACCTTATGTTGGATATTTTTTAAATTTTTTGATTATACAAAAACTTGATGTGTAATTGAAAATAAGCAGAGTTATAAATGTTTTTGAACTTCTATACGTTTACTATTTTCACTGAAATAACATTTAACACTGAAAACATTTATTTTAAATATTTTAGAATTTACTACGAATACTATTTGTGTATCCATAATTTCTCCTTTTAAAACATTCGATTATTCATAAAAAGATACTTATATGTTACTTTCGTATTAATATTAATTAATTGTTTATTTCCTCTTGTAATCATTAAACAGTCATCAATTAAAATGTAATTTAAGTGTGCAAATTTAACAAACTTGATGCAAACGATGAAAATTTTCTAATTTATGGTCTTCTTTTAATTTAAACTTTTAATTAATTGCTATAAAAATGTTGAATGCATGCATAAATCGATATGTGTTTGAAGATAACACAAACACTACATTATTTTAGTAAATAACTCGTGAAAAAGTTTACATCAAAAAAGATAAACTTTTCATAGTTCTTTTAAACTTGTCACCTATAATATGCAAAGAACATTGTTTGGAACTTATCAAATCCTTCATTAAAGTGAAGCTTTCGTGGTGCATTGTGACATATTTTGATAGATGACGTATTTGCAACAAAGATATTTGGTTTGCTTGCCACATTTTTTTTTACGTATAACAAGTTAGCGCATTATGCTAATCTTTCAAAAATTCACTAAAAAATTGTAAAGTTTCAAATAGTTATAGGGTAAATGATCTCAATTTTTTGTGTGACTAAGAGTTTGATATAATCTTTATAGACCTTGAAACGTTTTTTCAGGATACTTTATTTCTCTCCATTCTTAATAGGAAAGGAGGATATTCAAGGAGAATGTTTATCGAAAATCAATACCTTGTTCTCTTTTGCTTGCGTTTAAAATACAACAGTAAATTCTTTTTTGGAATAGAAACTCAGTATTTAGAGAAATCAAGGCAGAATAAATTAACTGGAATCGAAGGTAACATTAGAAATATTTCTCCAAAGAAAACTAATTGCTTATTTTTCTACAAATAATGCTCTGTTATCGAATCTGATGTGGTTAAATCTAATGAAACAGAACCACTACTATTGCTTCACTTAAAAATTTTGTATTACATATTTTTTCTTAAATAAAATTTCAATGTATATGTATGTAATATATATATATATGTATTAAGTATTTAAAATCTATATTTTTATTCTCTCTCTCTCTCTCACTCTAGATGCCATGGCAATAATAATTGCTACTCTCTATGTGTCGTAGTATATAATCAAATAGATTTTAAACATAGTCCAATGAAAGAACATTCATATTATTTTGCACTCATACTCAATATTACTCTGAAGATGTTATTGGACGAGGTACATGAGCGGGACGCCTTCCAACGAAATCCGAAGTTTTAAAATTTCTCATTATTTACCTGGTTATGGTAAAGTTGCAAGTTATTTATTTCGTTTCAATATAAAATAATTTATGTGAATGTTCAAAAAAGTACATCAAGATGTGTAACATTTGATTTTCTCAAGCTCTAGATTAAGTTTATAGAATGAATTAAAAATATTCAGAGAGATTTGACTAGTGAACTTATCTGTTTTTGTGAATTCCAAACAACTGTTCTGTGCTTTTGTCTGCTTTGTTTTTTCATAGCATTTCGTTTAGTTAACTTACTTCTGTAAAACTATATTGTACGCCTGTATTGTACAGAGAGATTATATGTGCGTAAAATAAGAAAATAAGGGGTTTATCTGATGAAGAAGCAGAATAAGAAAAATCTATTTATGTTTGGCTTAAAAGATGTGTTGAGCATCACTTGATGAATCGGATGGTACATTAGCCACATGAAAGACAACTTTATGAATGCTTAGATGGAAAATAATGAATTTTTGCTCACGCATTTGATTAATGCATCTGCGACTGTTTTGATAGCATATTACAGAAGTTTACTTTGATTAGAATGAAGTTGAACAAAAGTATGTTATCGTGTTAATTAAAATTAAAATGAAATTCTTAGGGAAAACGCTCTTATTTCCAATGAAAACGTAAGCTTCTATTTTCATGAGCTCGAAGAAGGCGTTTATATTAATAATTTTTCTTAAGTATTTTGCATAAAGGGATTCTTCCATGCGTTCTATAGTGCAGCAGACATTGACGAATTGACGATGTAGACAATGGTAAACCTTATCAATGACAGTTGTGATAACTTTATACAGAATGTCAGAGCTGTGGGGTCCATATGCATATCATCAGACACTGACGTCCCATTTTTGTGCCGTTTTTGCATCAACATACTTACCAGTATCTAGTCTAGAGTTTGTGTCTAACAGTTAGATAGAGGTAACTGGGTTGGAATCTTCTTAATTTAGAAGCAGGGTCCAAGCAAACCAACTTCCCAGTACTTGGCCTGCAATCTTAATGTTAACCCCAAAAAGTATTATTTCACTTGGGGGACATTGCAATCACGCCATAATGTACACCAACCGCCCATATTGAATATGATGGATCTTCGGTTAAGTTGCTATTTCTAATTCATTATCTTCCGATGATGAGATGGCTTAATATATCAGGCCTTCACAGTCTTCACTTTGCTGTGTACACTCCCAGTTTCTTAACTATCCAATACTCGTCCCTCCATTGCTCTAAAACTCACATCACAGTGTTGCAATTACCTTTCACTTACGTACAATTTTATGATAAAAACCTTCTCGAAACTCAAACATTTTCCTACATTTACATTCATAAGTTGTTTAAAGATCGTGTTCTTTTTTGAAGAAGCATATGTAAGTATTATGTGATATTAACTAATGTCAGATAAACGAAGACCATGTTCAAAATCCCATTGAAAATTTTTTTCCCACGGTGTGAGCAACTGCTTAGATAACATTACTGAGCTTAGGCATTGGTTATGATTCTGAAATATTTTCATAATACGTTTTTATTTACGTCTACTGAAAATTTCAGTGAAATACTCCAATACAATATTGCATTTTCTACAAACAAGATTTTATAATATGTGCTATAACCATTATACATTTATACTATATATAACAAAGCTAAGTAGAAAAAACTACAGCAAAGACGAGAACGAATAAATAAAAAACACAAATATAAGATAATATTTAGTAATTCCAGCAGCTCGAAAACAACTACAACGATAATTACAAAATTTTAATTACATAATTCAAAGATATTTCAAAAAAGTAAACAATACATATAAAATATCAAATATTTAATTGCACATTAGAAAGCAAAACATATATATAAATGAAATTATGCAAAACATTTTAATATACGAATACTTTCTATTATTATTCGCATGTGTATTCCATATTCACATCGAGCAGATGCTTCCTGTTCGGAGCTAGGAATATGTTTTATTAAGTCCACAATTTTCTGCATTGGTATTTATCGTTGAAATGAAATTTAGAGAAGAAAGTATTTTCATCATGTGTAATTAACATGATTGATTTGATCCTGATAATCACTACACTTCAATTTGTAAACACCAGAAAAATTTCCATGCACAATTACCTTCAGTAGCAGACTTTTATGTTTAGTAAAATAGAAAAATACCTTATTTTCTATAATAGTACTTCTCAATTTACAATAGGCTTTGTGTCTTCAATTCTAAAGAGACCATTGGCTAATACTTGATGGAGTCACAGTACATTTTTCTTGCATCTCCGACACATCTTGTGTGGTACATATCCAAAACAATTCGCGTAAGATGAATAAGATATAATGAAGCTCTGACTTGATCTCCTCACTCAATGGTTCTCAACTCATTTGTCTTTTTTTTTCTTAAGGTGCATGAAGTCTATTGTGTAAAGACACACGATGAATTGATTAAAAACTTGAAGTGAGAATCATTTTTGCGGTTGCTATAACTAACTAAACAACAGGAATCTTTAAGAAGTTGTGCTGTCAATTCATTCGCTTGTATGAACTGTGCAACAATACTAATGGTTATTACTTTGAGTACTTGGTGTGAGATAATTCTGTACAAAAACTCAGATCAAGCATTTTTGTTTCGATCATTCACTTTTTTGGACTGTTGTTTCTATTTACCCAGGATTTGAAAATAAGCATTTCAAAGAAATAGAAAAATTTGAAACTTTTTATTTTATTTTACAAATTTACATTTATCTGAAATTTGTTCCAAGAGGCATTGATGATGCACCGTTTTAAATTTCAGTTAGTAAAAAAGTGAGTTCATCCAGATAATATCAAATAGGTTCTGTTTAATTACCCAAAGATATCAGTATATGAAATTGTATGGAAAACATAGAAGTTGCTTTATGAAAATCTGCTTCAGAAAGTCATGAAGAGCCTGATTTTTCAATCATATTAATTCATCATCTTTGATCTACTTTGTTGCACTAGAAAGCTTATTGCAACTTGTTTAATTCAATATTATAAATTTTACTATAAATATAGTACTGTAATATTATATTACTTTAAATTTATAATTTATGCACTATTCAACATAACCAAACATTATAGATATTTTGTATCACATGTCAAAAAACAAACAATGTACAAAAGAAATAGAATTTTTCAATAAAAGAAATCTCATTACAAGTAAATTATATATATAATTATAAATATCACTGGCATATTTTATTTAGTTAATTTGTCTAATCTATTTTTCCCTGAAATTATTAATATGTCTAATGCTTGCTTTCAATTTTTTTTACATTTTATTGCCTTTTGTGTAGTTTTCCAATATTTTGAAAATTATATATAATCATCAGTAAGTAACAATAAATTGGAATAGGTTCATGAAGGAAAAAACAATTGCTGAATCGCACCTGACCTCTCCCTTGGGTAACACAAATCAGAAATGAAATGAGCTTTGGAAACGGGAACACACATTGCTGGCACATCTGCAGGTGATTCAACTAATGAATCAGAACTAGTTAATGTGGGAATAGAAATGAAACATTTTTCAAGCGCTATGAATAGAAACATGACTGTATGGAATCAGAAATTTTAATGCCTTAAGAAAAATTTGCGACTTAAAATAATTAGACATAATCATGTGTTTTACATTATATAATAAATTCTTTTGAAATGATTTCAGATATATTTCATAAAAATTAATTTCTCATATAGATCTTATAAAAATATTTTTGATCATTTAATCCATATAATTAATTTTAAAAATTATATGCACCATTTCATTGTGATCCTGTTTTTTGTGTATGGGCTATTTTATAACATTAAAAATGAGCAACATTGGGAACAATGAAAAGAAAAATTGTAAAACATGCAAAGAAATATAATAAGTTTAAAAGTTTTTAAAATTCATTTAGTACTTAAACTAATCAGTGTTAAACTAAAGACATCTTCGCAAACATAAGCAAAAGTTACAAATAATTACTTTATCCGGTATTTAATTTCCTTATTTTTTAATATAAACTTTTATATTTAATCCCTTCACTTGACACCATTTTTATTGCAAAAATGCAAAATAGATGACTGAATTCATAATATTTTACAATAAAGTTCATGAGTTTCTTTTGGTTATCGCTCTTGTTTCTGGTTCAACACTTTGTGAATTTGAATACTGCTAAATATTACTTAGGGCTTGTGTGTTTTTAGTGATTTGATATCCATTTTAAAGTGAGACTTTGGTCTTATTAACTGTCGTCTTAAAAAATGACCAATGAATGAAAAATATCAAGGCTCTTATAATTCAGGGTCTTTAAATTATTATGCAATTTATATTTGAATTTTTAATTTTAATAGAATTTTCTCTGAATAAAACCAAAAATTTCTAGAATCTTAAATAAACACATGAAATTAAACTATCACTTTAATTATTCATAACAATTAATCTAAATTGAATATATCATAATATAATTCATAATATTTTTAAGGAATAAAATAGTATTGTTTAAGAAATGAGTCACCACTGACAAAATTTTGTCTTAAATTTTTAGTTAATTGACTTAAATATTCAAATTTCTATTTTTGATCATATATTTATGAGTACACAGATTATTCAATATTCGTAAATAAATAAATTTAAATATTTAATATAATTAGTTATATACTGAAAATTTTATAATAAGTCTAAGGAAATTACTTTTAAATAATGATTATTAATATTAATTAATATTAGAACTATAAACAATTTTAATTTATTTTTTGAGTAAAACTATCTCTATTTATTTATATAGATTGTGAATTATCATGATAATTAAATTTTTAAAATTAATAAAAATTAATATTTCCAATATTCCAATACCAGAAGTCCCTCGTTTCTTAAAATCTTAATATAAATATTCATTAAGGAAAGTTTTACAGCTGAGCACATTTTTATTATAATTTTATTTATCAATATCAGAACACACTGATAAGAGATGTCTTTCATTCATTTTATTGAAAATTAATACGCCTATTGCATCATTTAATTACTTTGTAAATCATTGTTTTGTTGAAGTAAAAAATATAACGCTTTAATAGATTAAAGGTTATCTTGATGTAATTAATTTCTTCCAATTTTGTATACTTGATCATTCAATAATCATTTATACTTCCTTACAATAGAGGCCTATTATGTAGTTACAATATTTATGGTAAAATGAAACCTTTACTCGTTTTTGAATCGTTGAATTCTGAATTAGATAAATACCGGAAATCTATTTAAACATCAATGAAAAAGTTTTTTTTCAAACTTCGACATTGTTATTAACTAATAATAGCTTGCATATTGCATTTTTTAACTAAATTTTCTCATAGAATCGTGGATACAAATACAGAATAGATTTAATTGAATTAAGAATAAAATATTTAATCGATTCTAATGCCTTATTTAACAGAATGTATCCGTATTTTAGTATTATAATTGACATCTGAGAAAAAATTTAAGAATCAATTTTTAGAAAAGAATAGATTGATTTTGTTCACTTAAATTTTAAAAATCTCTATAATACCGAATTTTGTAGTTTACAGCAAATGAGTTCATTTGAATAAATTCAAGTTCTCTATTTTCGAAAATATTTTAGCAAACATTTCTTCAATTGTGTAATCATCAAATTCTCGGATTCTTCAATGCACTATAAACTTGTAGCGTAATATTCATCAATTTATTTTGTAATACTTTTCAATGCTTAGCTCATATAAGCATAAACAGATAGATTGTATTTTTTGTATTAATTAAAAGAGAGATATGTTCACTTTATACAGTCATTTTTATTAATAAAACTTTATCTTAATACAGAAATTTGATTGATTCGATATTAATAGAGAGTGTAATGACTTTTCTGAAATACGTGAAATATCTGTTAAAAGTATAAGATTTTAAACACTCGTTATCTTTTTAAGGAACGTGATTTTGTTCATTAATAATTTAATGTGGAGTTATGAATTTAGTTGTTTATTTATGTTTAAAAAATCACTAAAAAAGGAACACATTGTACTCATTTTGAAATACATTATAGAATTTCTAATTTTACAAAGTCAATAAAATGAAACACTTTCTAAATTATATAAATTAAAATATATTTTATATAAAATTGTACAAAAAAGCATAAAATATCATAAGGAAGAAAAAAAAGGTATTTACTTAATTAAGAATTAGCAGTAAAATTTATGAAACCGTAAAGTATAAATTAATCGAGTGAAAAGTTAAAACTAAGCGTATGAATAATTTAAATTTGCTTACAAGTCTTTTATTTCCTTAATATAATAATTATAAGAAACACATAAAAGCAATTTATAAGTTTATTTTGGGTATTGAGGATATATATTTTTTTTCAAATTGAAATAACTTTTTTATTATTTATTTGTTTTTTCCAAAAGAGTATTTCTAAGGCTAAGAATTTCAACAAATACATTCTAACTTTTACCATCTCTTTCAATTTATGACTATTTCACGACCAGTTGGTTGTCAAAAGCAAATCATTAATTCCAATTTATTCGGAGAGTTTTCAAAGTAAAGCAGCGGAGTTTCAAAATAATTTTATTTTTTTCGTATTCATTCAATCAAATGTAAAATAAATATTCAACATTGCATTTGATTTCAATGATATGCACCTGACAATGATAGAGCATTTTAATCTGACAAAGCTTTCGATTTCAAGATATGTTTCAAGTTATGTCAAAAAGCAAATCATTCTCTGTGCATTTTTTCATTTTTCTTTTAAACACTATCACATTCAAAAGTATAATAAAAATAAGAATAGTGATAGTAAAAAAGAATTTGAAATATTTGCACAAATCAAATAAATCCCGAGAAGTTTGTGTAGTTCCAAAAAATAATTTTATATTTTTACGAAAGTATTTGTAAGGTGTTGAATTTTAAAATTTCTTGATCGATACGAGTGTTTTGAAATTGTAAAGTTCAGTTTCTTATATGATTTTCCTTAAGGTATTTCTCAATCCCGGTAAAAAGTTTATTTCTTCAAAGAAGTGCATTTAGCAACAATAAAATCTCCTAAGGATACATGAATAAATATGCAGCATTTTATTCTATTCCCCGAACTTTTAAAAGATTTATGCCTTTATTTAAATTTTGAAATGAGTAGTTTTCGCTTTATAAGTATTTTTTAAAAAACAAAATGAAAATTTTCCTCTTTCTGTGTTGAAAAGAATGTAAGTTATTGCTAAATTTTTCATTGTTTGAAAATTGTAGTTAAATAAAATTTATACAATATTTCCTATAACAATATTTGATAGGGAAGTTTTTTTCCCATAAAATATTACATTTATGCTTATTTTTAAGATTTAAAAGGGTTTAAATTTATTACTGATTTTTAGTAATATTTCTATTTTAAATTTATATTGGTGAACCATCAAATCTTTTTTAAAAGCAAATATTTAATTTTATATTATATGTTTCTATTGTTTCTTATATTTTTGTTTTTTTTATGCTAGCTCACATTATGATATGAAATGACACACATGGATAAATTATAAGTTGAATAAGCATATTTTCTCATATTATTATTGAAACTTTATTAATTTATATACAAAATAATATTGATCATGCATATTATTTTGATGTACATGAATGCATGATTATTTTTAAGAATTTATACTTATAATGAGAATAAACTCGTCTTTAAAAGAACTTACAAAAGACACTAAGAATTATATTTTGAGAGAGACAGAAAAAGAGCAAGAAAGAAAGTGTGAGAATTCTATAACTTTAGACACATATTTGAGCTATCTCAATTATATATAACATGCTTCTAACCTTTTAACGCAAGTATGATTAACTTCATGTTTGTGCTCAGATTTTGAAAATAATATTAAGTAAATTAATAAAAACCATTACAAAAATAAAGCTATCTATATCCCGATATTCAATGATTGAAGAAATGAATACAGAATTACAAATATGCCTTTTTAAAAAGAATCGGAATAAGAATTGTATTTTATGGGTTCAAATTATATTCCAAGGCCAAATAAATGATTTTCGGTGGTGATAAAATAGACTCTTTAAATGTTGCGGGATGAATTTTGATAAAATTGAAGAATTGCAGTTATTTAACATATTTACTTGGATAAAAAGTTGCTTAGCAAAAGAATATTGTAACTGATATTCGCCATTGTTTGAGAAAATAGCTTTCCAAAGACAAAATTGTAAACTTGAAATAGTAAATCCTGGATTAATCCTGGAGTCATATAAATAAGATATTTGCTGCATAAGTAACTGATTTTTGCGGAATAATATTTCAACAAAACAATATATATATATTAAAACCTCTCGCTTAACGTGCACCTCTCATAAAGAGTAATTCGTAAAACGAGCAAAACTGATGATAAAAGAATGACTTGCTTATAGCAAGCGACATTTCGCATAACGACAGGAGGGGAGAAAAGTCCCAGAATGTATCTGTCGAATATGAGTCTATGTTTATCATTACTTCAAATAACACGGTAGTGTCGCTTGTGAGCCAAATTTTCTCAAAATAAATAAAAATTATTTTGAGAAAATTTGTGAACATAAGTAAAAACTATAATTAATAATTAATTTTATTAATTATTAGGAGTTTTAATCATAAAATACATTTGTAACTTTTAGCGTTAAAAAGTTTTATGAAGCATTGCAGAAATGTCCTTCAAAATAAACTGCAAGAAAACAGCAGCCATATGGGATTAGAAATGATATATCAAAACATTAAAAAGTGAGAACAAAGTGTAATGGGCTGATCTAGCATGAGCATACAATCGATTTACATTAACAATTTGTAATATCCTCAAAAACAAGGACAAGATTAAAGAGACAGATGTTTTATAAGAATAACAAAAATATCTGTTAAATTTTCTGGATGGTATATGAACTGGTTTCATATTTTTAACAATGTTGAAAAGTTGCTTCTCACATAGATAAATGAAAAACACAATTACTGGGTGATACTATTAACGAGAATATCATTTATAAAATAATGTAAATGATTTTCTCCGACCTCGTTAACACGCCAAGACCATTAACAGTGGAAAGAATATTTAAGAGAAGCCATGTGTTGTTTGGGAAGTTAAAATCAGAATCCACAGCATTGTAAGTCAGGGAAAAGTATCAAGTTCCGACATAAAATCAGGAAAAAAGAAACTTCAAGAAGCTAAAACATCTTACAGATTACTTGCTTCAACAGTTTTTAATTGTGAAAAAACAGGTCTCTTCTGGTAAAAGATGCCGATACAAACGTATATAGCAGAAGAAAAGAATGCATTGTTTGACCACAAACTAATTAAAGATAATCTCAAATTTCTGTTTCATATCAAAGCAAACAATGATTTAAAAATTAAGCCTCTGCTTTATTACAAATCGTATATTTCCAGTTTATTTACCATCAAGGAATTGCACTAGATTAATCAATGTAAAATACAGAAGATCAGACTAAATGTGACCTGAAGGTCCAACAGAAAGATTTAGGTGACACATGATAGTAAAACTGAGTGGATGAAGGAAGTGCTGGCTATTTCCGCGAAAAAATATTTGCTTGAGAAGAATCTGCTGCTCTATGTCTTGCTTGTTCTTGTTTCATCTTTCAGGCCTACAAGATAACTTCCATGAAAAACTTATATTCTTCCTCCCAACACTTCCCAACGCCACTCCGTTACTTCAGTCTATAGATCAGCAAGTTATATCTAGCATTATGGAGCTCTGTACTAAAGCGTTCTTAGAGTATAATTTTCAGATAACTAAAGAAACCAACCTTACTTTCTACTCGTATCTTTTTTTTTACCACTATCCCATTATAATGATATTGGAGGTCTATAACAGTGATATCACAGAGCTTGTGGAAGAGCACAGCCAAGAACTAACTAGAGATGTTCTTATGGAGGTGCATTGTGTTTCACAGCAAGTAGTTTTGAATGAAAGTTTCTCAAAAGAGAAGGAGGTAACAGAAAATCAACAATCTTCTGGTGAAATAAGAAAAACCCTGAAAGAATGGGAAACTTGTGTTTTACATTTTGAAGCATCACCCATAAGAAAGTGACTATGCTTACAATATATCCAATTAATGATAATTCTGTACCACATGTTAGATAAATTTTGAAACATCGGCTGAAACAAATGCCTCTGAACATCATTTTAGAGAAAAATAATTATATATGAACCATAATTATTTTTCAATTTTTCTTGTTTTCTGTGAATCAGAATCTCGTTCTAATAGGGTTCATTCCACAGAAGAAAAGATGAAAATGATTGTATCATTTTTAGAGTATGTAACTAAATTTCTTTGAATAAACTTTATACATAACATTTTTTGCAAAATATTTTTTCGATATGGAATGCATTATTTTGCTGTACATTAATTTATGTGAAAAACTGTTCTTCATTATTTTTCATTATGTTATATATTTTTCATGAATTATGCTCTTTAAAAGTGAGATCAATTGTTTATCTCTCTCTATATATATTCAAATATTACATTCCATAAATTTAGATAATTTTTTAAAGAACTCCTGAACGTACTTTAATAACAGACTTTAAATGAGTTGACAATCGAAATTACCATTCATCTTTGAATTTACTCCACGAAAATGTGATCAAACAACTAATAAGTATACCTTATTAATTAAAAAAAATAACTGTTAAATGTTACACTTTTGAATTATATGTATTATATTTTCAAATGGAAAGAAAAATAAATTTTAAGAATCGATTTGACCTTTCTGAACATTTACATTCATTTTATTTTTGAATCTAATTAAAAATTATTTAAATTATATTATCCCTGAAAGCAAGTTAGTTCACTATTTAGTTTTTGTATATAGAGAGGTTCAAACGGTTCAGTTAAATTTGTTATTTTTGAGTCATAAGAGATTATTGGCATTGGAGATATTTTTCAAATTTTTTTATAGTAAGAAAATAGCCTAAAAATGAATTAAAATATTAGAATTTTTATAAGATATGAACAAAATTTATTTTTCTTGCAAAAAATTTCAAGCAAGAGACACAAGTCCATTCATTCCAAAAAATGTCATATTTTACAAATTGTTGAAATATTTTGATGTTTTATGCAATTTTTTTTTGAGTTTACTATGAAATGTTATTCACAATTATTCTTAGAGAATTGTATTTTTAGACATCTTTAAGAGAAGAAATACTTAAAGAAAAGAAGTTGACGAAAAATATTTTATATATATATATATATATTTATATATATATATATATATATATATATAAATATAATGATTTCTAATTTACTATTTTTGTTGTTTTAGAAATGAGTATTCAACATTTTAGAGCCATACTTTATTTTTATTTTAATAATCAGTTGTCATGGCCTTTGGCAACACTTAATTTTCCCTTAATTTTCATTCGTTTATATTTGTGGCGAATACTTATTATGATAAATACTTGAATTTGGAAGTAAGCTAAAGAGTAATTAAGTCTCATGTATGCAAAGCAATGTTTTCAGAAAATGTAAATGTTTATTCCAACAATTCCTGGAATAGAATAAATAATGAATATTCATTTCATATTTTAAATTTTACGATTTCATTATGTTCGCAAACATGATTTATATTTAAAATACAATAAATATTCTTTAAATCAGTTTAATATTATTTAAATTTCCTCTTTGCGTATAATCAATGTATCTTTCTTTTTTAAAATCTCTCTCTCAATATTGTAGCTTATTAAATTATCATTATTCATTTGCTTAAATGGTTTGTAATATATTATTTAATAATATATAAGCGAGTTTAATCTTTATATTATAAAAATTACGCAGAATTGTTAAAACAGGTTAACAAGAACACATTCTTGAAATAAACATTATTGTCTTATTAAATATTTATATTTTTCTACAATTAAGAAGTAAAATATTCATCTGTTTATATGAGGAAACTAGACTGACTATTTACACTTTGGTATAATTAGGTAATTTCTGGTTGTTAGTGTGAACTCGAGTATTTCTAAGCACTTTGTGTGTGTTTTCTAAAATTGGTTAAAACAATATAAACTATATAACTTCTTTGAGTTGAATAATAGGGCCTGTATTTTTATGATAAATCCAGATTGAATGTAAGATGGGAATTAGTCATTAGTATATAAGCAAATATATGACAGAAAATATTAAATTCAAATACTACATAGTGAAATGTATTTTTCTTTTTTAATTAATCCTTTAAGATTTAATGTATATGTATTAGTGTATATGAATTAGTGTATATAAGATTTAGTGTATATGAATATTTTGACAATTGGCGCTTTTATAAAAATTAGAAAATTTCAAAGCTATAGGTATTGTATAAAATATTTTATATTTTATGGAAAATATATTATTTATTCTAAAAGAAGTATCATGAAATTTAATTCTATCTTTTAACTCATTCTTGAAAATAGCTATTAAAAAAGAAATTCTTTTTTTTTCTTTTTCTTTTTTTTAAATAAAATGATAGAATATTTGGATACAATATGATACAAATTAAAAGTTTTGAATAATTTAATAAGCCTTTACAATTTATCTATTTTTTTTTGAATGAAAATGTTCAATCATACAAAATGTATACAGCTGGCTAATAGTTTTAGTATTCCTTACTATTCCTAAATTTCATTTTAGTAAAGAAAAGTATTTTGTAAGTCAGAAAAAATTTATTTGCCTTATATTTCATTGGCGTAAATAATAGGCAGAATTAAAGTCAAAATTTCATTGAAAATTAATATTGCATCTTCAAAATCATTGCAAGATTATAAGAGGAAAATTTCAAAATTTATGATTAGTTGATTACAATTAATTTGGTATTCCTTTTAAAAAAATTCAATCTACTATTTTTAATATAAAATAATCTTTATATTTAAAAAATACTGAATGCTATGTTAGAAACATAATTGAATTTTATAAAGATGCTGTAAATTGTTTATTTTATTATGTGTGCCGCACATGTCTTTAATTTACTAGTTCATGATAATTGGACTTATTAAACTACATTGTAAATATTAAATTTCTCAAAAATAAATAAATAAATAAATAAATAATAAGATTTTGTGTAATAGAAGAAATTTATTGTGATAAAAACAAAGCTAAAATATTATTAAGCTGGTTTAGTAAAGATGAAATAGAAAGGGAATAATGGAAATGTTGAACGGTATTAGTCTAAAAATATTTTGCTTAATTTCGTAGGCTGGAAAAATTTTAAGATTTCATATTTTATTTTCAATGATAAAATTATTTTGGTATTACTATTGGGTACGTATCAAAAATCAATTTATTAAATCTTAATTTTAAAAAAATCTTAAAAAGAAACTTCCATTTCAAATTTAAAAAAACATTTTTTAGCAATAATTATATAACTCGTATAATTCAAGGGTATTTCAGAGAAAAGTAGATGCAAAATTATTTAAATATAATATATTATTGTTTATTAAATAAAGATAATATGTGTTAATGCACCCACATTATTTAAGATTTACAAAACATTTTCAGTTTAACAAGAGTCTTTTTCATTTTGGGGATCGTCTAGAGAATTTATTATATGAAATATTTCTATATTTAAGAGATTTTTAAATCCTTAACTTTAATTTGACAAGGAATTGAAAACACTTGTATATTAAAATGAGTGAAATTATTTCCTGATGTAATATTGTTCAATGTAATAATTTATGTGTTAATTTAAAATCGAATTCTTTTATAAAGAATTCACAAATATGTTCCAATGGAGAATATATTCAAGGAATAAAATTATGGAAAGAATTTTTCAAATAAAAACATTAAAGATAATAATAAATATAGATATTTAAGAAATAAAAGAATAAAATATTGAAAATACATTATAAAAAATAACAAAACTATTTTAATATAAATGTATTCTTATTTCCTGATTTTTAAGATTATTCATGATTTCATGATTACTTAAAAATACGGTTAACTATACACTGGGAAAGTTAACAAAACATTACTTTATTAACTATACCAGTGTATAAATCATTTGATTTATAAAAATAATGGACAATAAAAGTCTTTAACTTTTCTTATACAGCATATTTTTAATCTTCTATGTTATTACATGTTTTAGTTTGATTACAGGACATGTGATAAAAAATAAACTTGTAATATGATTTAAACATGTAATATTAAACATGAAATATAAAGAGAGTTATGCATGCAATATAGATGAGTACCTGATAGCCAATTTATAAAATATAAAAAGTATTTCAGGTGTCTTTTATCTAAAGATAAAGTTGTATGCTCCATTATATCTATAACAAATGTTCTTTTACTAAACATGACTTTCAAAAATATCTTTTTTTCGGTGATCTTTGGCTTTCAGACATGAAGTCATCAACACAATAGTACTTTTCAGAAAACATTTTATAAATGTACTGAAGTTTATATTATGGTTTCATGTTATACTTTTAGTAACAAAAAATGAACTTTTTGAAGTATAAAATAGGTTCTATCAAGATTTGCTTCGTGATGTATGGTTGATATACTTTTAGGAACTTCCCTTTTGCCCATGACACATCATATTTTCCCATATTCTATTTCAACTAAATATTTCAAGACCACTGCTTGAAATGTTGTCATTGTATCTGAGGAAATACTTTAGTGTAACGAGATAACTCATTTTTTTTAACGTTCTATATGAAAATAGCATCATGGATTGAAACTTTCTAAGGATTTAGGAACAAAAGATATTTGCTTACAAGTCATGTATATAGAAAATTGTTACTTTGAAGTATATTTACTTCTACAAGTATTTTATTTCTTAAAAGTACAAATTTTTGAATTTCTTAATAGGAAAAGGATATTATCTAATAAATCAAGAAAAAATAATATTTGAACTAAATTATTAAAATCCAGTGAATGTTTAGGATAAAAACACTTCATGTCAGATTGCATTTGCAATCAAGCAGTGGTATCACGATATAATATATGAAGTCTTTCCAGAGTTGAACTGAGTGCTGACCTTGCAGACTCTTATTACTCAAGTAACTAGGACTAAATTCTATAGATGAGAGTGTGATATTGCAGCTGAAAGGGCACAAAAATTCAAAATCCTGTCCAAAACATTAAATTAAAAATGATCCCAGAAGAGTTCTAAGTGTAATTTCAGCACGCTAGTGATGATCTTCCCATTAAGTATGAATTCTTTTTTCTACCTTCATACGTGTTTGCTTGGACCATTAGTCAAGGATTGTATATACAGAGAACATTCCGAAAAATGCGCATATATGGAATTTGGTAAATAAGAATAATTATTAAAATTGAACTATTAATATTTTTAAAAGTCAATTCATTTGAAATATTATTTTTTGCAAATAAATTAGAATTTCATAGAAATTGACAGAAGAAAAAAATATCGAAATAAGCTTACATATATATAAAACGATTAATTATTTTTGGTTTTACGCAATCAAGTTTGCATACCTATTCATTATAATTGCAGAAGAATAATTATTCAAGCTAACAAGTTAATTTTTCCTTAAAAGCATAGTTTCTGACTCGATGATAACATATTTGTGATTTTATATAATACTTAGCAACATTTGATTTACAATTCAGAAACAAATAAACCAGATTTACATAAAAAAGTAAGTATCGTATTGTTTATTGATTGCTAATTTAAGTGCTTCAGAATATTAAAATGTTGATACTATGCAGTGGATAGATTTATAACTGAAGGTTTAGAAGGACTTTTAATATTAATGCGTCCATAAGATCTTTTTCATAAACACTAGGCTGTATTTACTTACTGTCCTTGAAGCTAAGTTGAAAGGGAGTTAAAGTCTTACTAGTCAAAAGGGAGGAAAACTTTCATCCAACTGACAGATTGCATGAAGAAAGCTTAATCTTAACAAGATATTCCGTTGTTTAACAGAGCATAGAAACCGAGTCTTTCTTCTCCATAAGAATAGTTCTATTATTGTAAAGTCCCAAAGTGAAGGCTTGGTTCATATTTGAACAAATAAATCCTTTATCAATTAGAATTTAGAATTAAGGCATGTTTAATTATTTTACTATAATGGAAAATGAGCGCTTTTCAAATGAAATCTCTAACATAAGATCTAGATAGTTAATCAATAAAATTTCATGGCGAATTTTGATACTTGTTTAATTGATTCCATTCATGCCAATGTAATATCAAAATGCAATTGATTTACTGTTTAATCAGCAATTAAGAAATAATTTTCTATCCATTTATTTAATTTGATTACAGAATTTCATTAATTGTGTTTATTCATGTATATTGTATTTTATATTTGTAAGAAATTTTTTTTGAAAATAAAATATACAAATATTTATCTAATTTGTTATTTTTCCGGTAATGTATACTTATTTTTTCATATATGTTAATCAGCACATAAAGTTTCTAAAATGCAGTTGAACACTTTGAAAATTG
>JAPDSC010135476.1:68465-92350 GCA_026290005.1 Latrodectus geometricus | reverse complement strand
TTATACATAAATTTAATAATTTTATTCATTAGGTGTATAACTATGCACTTTTTATTTTAGGAAAAGTTGTTCTTGCAAATATTGAAGAGTTTTAGAAACTTATTTACTATTGAAATTTAAAATTCTTTTATTATTTTTTATTTCGCATCCCGAAAAATAAAATATTTTCTTTTATAAATTTATATTTCAATAAAGAGTCATATTTAAAATTATGGTGATCAATTTTATAAATAAAAAATTTCAATATTTGGCTGATTTTGTAAAAAAATGATTTAAAAATTTAAAACTAATAAATATATATTATTTTTTTTCTACATAAACTAAAACAAATTTCCGTATTGAAAAAAAGGAAAACGAAACATTTCCCGATGTGTTGAATATTCAAGATTTTCGGGTCCGTTAAGTGTTTTTCAATGCATTCATTTAGAGTAAAAGTGCTCTTAATGTTCCGAAAAACAATGAAGCACCTTCTAAAAATTACTGTAATTTTACAAGTGATTAATTAAGTGCTTTGAATCTGAAATTTCAATTCAACGTACATAAAATTTATAAATGTTTTTATTTCCGAAAAACGAAATGCCATGCTATTCAAATAAAAAATTGCGATTTAAACTATAATAATAAAAAATTTTGCTTTTATTGTTAGTAAAACGCTGTGTTAAGAGAAAGATTCTGAGTTCGAGCCTAACCACTGTTGAATGATGAGAAATAAATGTTGATTACTGATTTCTGCATGCACATCTAACGGATGAATGTTTGGAGATTTTTCATGTTTTCTGCCTTGCGAACCTTGAATATGGCTTACTATCTATTGAAATACGTTTAGGAAGTACGAGGTAGATGCTATTAGATTTTATGCTATCAGTAATTAGTAGCCGAAAGGAGTGAAGATGTTCTTGAATATGAGTGTCTGCAATTCATTGATTTTATATTCTTATGACAGTGGTTGGATTTCATGCAGTTATAATGACAATATAACGGAATGGTAACGTACATTTTAGATGGGCATGGATATTAACTTATTGAGCTTCGATACCTGCTATCAAGCACTTATATTTCTTATTTGATATATAATATGATATTATGAAGAATTTCCGATTTTATATTAAGACTTTAAGCTATTTTGCGGATGAAATATTAACTACAGAATATTTTTGCACTGATTCTGATGTCTTTTGTTCATACCATGTCTTCCAAATGTGCTGAATCATTTCCTTTTCGAACCTCTTTATCCTTTCATGGGATTTTGATGCTCATAAGAAAATTACACCCTGATTTTACAATTTTAATAGTCATCAGTATAAAATGTTTATACAATATATTTTCCCGAAATATTAAGCTAGAGTGTATAAAACTTGAAATCTGATTATTGCAGTTTTTGAAGTAATGCTCAGATTTTTCTCTGATATATGCAATAAAATGATGCTTCAACAAGTCAGTTACATTAAAATTTTTCTCATTATTTGACACACACATTTTAATGATTCCTGGAAATGCCTCACCTTTAAACTTTTTCTCAATGAAATTTATTTGCTTGATATTGCCATTTTTGCAAAAGTTTATTTTAAATGTAACGAAGCTTGAACAAATGGAAAATACAGACTTAATAAAATGCTTCTGATATTTATTGATCTTCACAAATACAGAAAAAGTTTTTCAATTATTTAAATTTAAATATATAATATATTTTAAATATGAAACGCCTCTAAATTTTGTATTTTTTTGTTTGAAATATTTGTGTGATTCTTTTTTAACCGTGCCTTAAAGATTAAAATTATTAATTTATTAATAGTGTTTATTTATCATTAGCAAAATTATTCATTAAAATAATAAATTTAGAAGTTTACAATGGATTAACAGTTATTGTAAAAATGGTTAATGTTTTTCTCAGTTTTTAAACAAAGACAATTATTTGGAAATTATTTATCAATAATTAAAAACAATTTTAAGAAGAATCTAAACTATTTTAAGAAATTTAATAGTTAAGAGGAATTTAGAAAACTTATGATGAAAATGTTCTGCTTGTTTGACTGTAATTTTGAAGAATATCCTTAACTTTTTGTATTTTCAAATAAAATAAAATATGCTTTTTCTCCAATTAAAAAAATTTTTAAGTTCCTAAAAGAAATTTTCTATAAATTTTGCCAAAAATATTAAAAGGATAATATAAAGAAGTTTGTAATATGAAATATTGAAAATCAAGAATTTCCAAAAAACAATAAGTTTGTCATTCTGTATAAAAAGTAAATACTATAAGTTTACATTATTTTTTAATCGAAAATGCAAGTTATACGTAATGAACAAATACAACTTAATAGATAATGCACGGAAGAAAATAGATACAGATTGCTATTCATCATTTATTTACTTCTTCATTGAATTAAAAAATTTGCATTTTTAAAATTATAAGTGAAAGTTTGTGTAATTTTTTTATAATCATAATTATCAACCCCAATGGAACCTAAAATGAAATCATTTTGATAACTCACATCATGTAATACATAAATTTTTCAAAACAAATTAATATTTTTCACTTTAAAATAACAATTATTTTATAAAATTAAGACTTCATGAAGTATTATTAAATAACATATTACAATTATAAATATTAACTGTGTTCGATAATCAGGTACAATTTATTTCGGTAGAAAATTTCTTAATTTCCATGGATTCTCGGAAAGCTTAATAATCTTATTAAGTTCTCCAAGAAAAATATTTGATTTCGGATAAATAATGATTAGACTGGAACAGAAATATGAGATTTCTTTCTTTCTTCTGCCATAATGGCATTGAAATCTGTGACAACCTCTATCGTAGATATTTAGGAAATGCAATTATCCATGAAATGGGTTCATTTCAGTGGAATAAAGAAGTTGATTTATCGGTGAATCTTTATTAGAAAATTGAATGACCGATAAATCAAAGCATTTCTTTGTGTTGGCATTTGCATTGAGGTATGAACCAGGCTGGAGTTGTATAAAAACCTTACAATAATAGAATTGGAAGTTGAAGCATCAGAAGAGCAAAGGAAAATATTATTACTTAAGATAGAAAATCTTATGAAGTTATTTTAAGCGTAGTCAAATGAAGTTAAGTTTATTTGTATAAAACAAATTCTTAGATTATCTAAATATAATATTTACATTTATATACATACATTTATTTATAATAAAATTGAAAATTTTTTAATAAAATCTATATTTTATTTTATTTAAATACATACAATAAAATAATGATATTATATTATGTACATTTGTATAATGCCTTAGAAGCCTCTAAATCTTTAAAAGGCTTTGTTTTTATGATATTGAAAATATAGAAGTTATTTATAATAAATGGAATTTTATTTCAGTTTAATCTTTCATACCTTAACAGTAAATTTTATTAAAAATCTTTCGCTGTACGATATTTAAAAAAAATCACACATTATCTGTCGTAAATAGAATTTTTAGCTAATTTTACCAAAACATTTATGAATAGAAAACATCTATTTGAGAAGAAAAACAAAATTAAAATTACAGTTAAGTTGTAACTGTATATGACATACAAATAAGCTGTATTTAGCAAAAACTTGAATCTTAGTCTCAACTTCAGATATAAAATGTTTCAAATGAAAAACTTGGTGAATTATCAGAGAAAGCAGTTTTTGCGACGTAAAATGAATGATACATTTGATTTAATAGAAGAAAAACATTCTTCAATTATCTTTTGAATAATATCACTCGTGCAATTCAATTTTTACATATTTAACAAGTACTTTAAGTAAATTTTATTAAGTATTATTGAACTTAAACTCAATTTTATTTAGTATAAGTCCAATCCCAGTTATTGTTGAGCAATAGGAGGCAGGCAAATGTTGCATATGTCTGATGGTGAGGGTGCTTCCGAATTTTTCGGTTTTTCTGCATTGTGACTTATGAAAATGAGCTATTGTATATGAAATGTCCTCTTAGAAGGCAATGATGAAGTGGACGTTAAAATACAAGTGGATAATAAGCAGTCTATTATGTGTCGACAAACAATTATTGTTAAATTTGTCTCTTAATGTAAGTTCCATATGTCTATCCTCATGCAAAAATGAAAAACTCTCAATTAAGTAAATCCTTACGTAATTAATTAAAAGCTCTTTCCTTGTGTATTTTCAATTTATATATTTCTTATGCTAAAAAGTTTGATTTTCCTTAATGTATATTTATCACCATACTAAATAACCCCTCTTTTGCTTAAATAATTTAAATATTTGTTCAAATATTTCATAATTGATATGAGAAAACATAATTTTACATTATGTATGTGAAAACAATAAATTTAAATTACATTCTGTTTTAATTTGAAATAATATAATTGAAATGTGTGTCAAATATTATCTAATAACTCGCCTTTATAATCAGAATTTTTGTACAATTATAGTTAAAACTATAAATTTTATTCAATCCTGATAAGTTATATTTATAACTTTTATCTGGATTCACCCACAATAAAAGCATTTTTTTTGAAAAAGAATATTTATCGTTTTTATATTTTATCAAAAGAATTGAAATAGAATATTAAATTTCATTCTTTAAGAGCAATTTTGTTAGAGAAGCTCATAAATTTTAAAATGATAATAATGTTTATACATAATGGGAAAAATGATCAGTTTTTTAGGGATAATATTAATAAGATAAAAAAAATCCTGACTAACAATTTAAAATTTCTTCATCATGGTTTATTGGATGTTTCATTTTTTAGAAAATTGATTTATATTCATAAAAATATAATAAAACCTTAAAACGCTAATTATTTCTAAATAAAAAAAGGTTTATTTTTAAGCTTTTCAAAGGGGAAAGACAGAAGAAGAAACAGAAATGAAGTATCGAAAATTTTGAAATTTAATTTTTCTGTAGAAAATTTCTATATATCCTTAAGACTTTGTTTCTTCATAGAATTTAATTATGAACGAAATGAATTCTCAGATTTAAGCACTTTGACTTTAATTTAATTTTCTCCCCATTAAAGGTTTAATCATATTATCAATGTAATAATATTAAGTTACACATAGAGTTACTTTAAAATTTTGGAAATAATATTTTAGGAGTGCTCTCGTTATTTCACTGACAGTTGCGGCCCTCAAAAATAAGCAGGCTTGTCCCTCATGTTCTAAATTAGAAAACAAATTTGAAGTAGTAAACGGACTTGGTTGATTACAATCTACCATTAACAAGAAAAAAATAGAATAGTGCTTTTTTCTGAATTATTATCTTACTGTGTGAATTAGTTCCTAACCCACCCTGATTTCTTAAACTCATTTTTTCCTTAAGAAAACCATGCATAAAATAATTTTTTTTAGCTTAAACTCTTCTTTTATAAAACTGATCTATTAATTTTAATAGACATAATTTTAAATTAAAAAGAAATTTGAATTTTTTAAAACAAGAAATAAAATATGAAAATTTTTTGTTTTATTTAAAATTTATATATTACGAGTATAATTAAAATGTAATCTATTTTTGTTACTATAATACATAATAATAATTCTTTTATTTTAAGGAAATTTTTTTTATTTGAAAGGAAAACTTACTTAAAGTATAAAATGCTATTGAAAAAATGTGAGAATGGTTAAAATGGGATAAAATTAAAAATGGAGAACCAATTTATTTACTATTATACTGTTTAATCAAAATTACATTTAAATGAAGAAGTGTAGTAATTTCTTATATTATATGTGTTGTTTTTTACTTTCTTAATATCCCCTCTAATTTACAAAAAAAAAATACATTTTCATATATTCCAAACAAACCTATCTATAAGAAAAATAAATAAAATTTTGAATAAAAATGAATAAATATTCTTGTAGTCACCAAAATTAAGATGACAAAGAAATAATTTTATTGAGTCGAATCTTTACAGTAAGTATTTAACTTTTTATTTACGATATTTATATATTTTATATTTTACATTTATTTACGTTTCACAATAACTTAGACATACTTTTAAAAAAAGCACTTTCAAACAAAAAAAAACCCTTTTTTTTATTTTTACATCTCTCTTTTCTACTGTTGCCAATTCCCTTGATATTACAAAATATTTTTGAAGACTTCATTTATTGTTGTAAATTTAAATTATAATCTCATAATATTGCTATTAGATAAAATTGTGAACACTTAGATAAATTAGAGTAATTAATATTAACTTAAACACATTTTGACTCCTACAGTCTTATTATATTACATATGTTATTATTATTTTAGTCAAATGAATAGAATTTTAGAAGTTCAATTATAAAAGTAATTAAGATATTGTAACACTTAGAAAATTTAGACTTCAATATCTAGTAAATAAAATTTCAGTAAAAAATCTATAAGATTCAACAACAATGTTCCGTGTTGACCTCTAAGAGTGAATAAAATAGAGCATTTTTTTTCAAAAATTAAATCTATAGATTGTAATAAAAAAGAATTAACTCTTAATATATCATACATTCTATTTCACACCTTTTATATAAAAGAAAAACTCAAAAACAAAGTTCACTCATTGTATCTGGTGCTGGTATTAAATGAACTAAAGTTATAGAATACTGCGCCAAAATGGATAATTTGACATGATGAGTTTGATGGGAATAATTGGAATCACACATTGGAAACTAACACCAAATAGAATTTTACGAAATTAAAAAAAATAAAGATAAGATAATAGTTGAATTTTTTGAGGTACAAACTTTGCTATTAATATTTTGCTTAACTATTTCTAATTTCAACTTCATGCTAAAAAAATTTAATAAACAAACTTAATGAAACATACTGTTAAAAGATTCTTTCCTTCATGCTCAAATACCCCAATTAAGTTTATATAATTATCTGTATCTATTTTTACATATGATTCTTAACGGGAAACATTCATAGAGTTTATTAGTTAATTAGTACATTAAGGAAAACATTCATTAGTTAATTATATACATTAAAGAAATAATGCATAAGAAGATATTATGTACTTGCATTTTATGTTGTTATAACACTGCACAGATTTGGTACTTTTGATTTTTTCGAGTATAATTTTAACAATGTTCTAATAAAATATTCTGAACAAAATATGATAAAGTAAAAATAAATTGGATTTATCCAGGCATTAAGAAACACATTTAAGGGACGTAAAATTATAATGCTAACATCAGAGAAAACACTTTTCTTAAGAAATCGAATATTTAAGAAAATATTCTAACTATATTTTAATAAAAACTTATTTAGCTTGAAATATTACTAAAGGCTAGAATTTCAACTACTTAAAAGATTGGAAGTGTGTTTGAATATTAATGTTTTTTCTGTAAACTATCTTGAAAAATATATTTGAGGAGTTGGGAAAATAATATATTTTAGTCTCTTTCCATACCATCAAATTTTAACGAGAAATTTTAATACATAGATTTAAGTGTTAAATCCATTTTGCAAAGAAATTGTCTTAGTATTTTAGAATAAAATACTTTAAAAAAAATGGAAAAAAGTGTTTGAAAAAGTAATGGTGTAATGTAATGTAATAGTAATGTAGAGTAAAAATTGTGTAAGTGACATCAAATCACTTTTAATAAGAATTCGTATATTGTATTAAACACAAAAAATGTATTGTTTATTCATCACTCATGTATAGTGTATTCTAATTATAATAAATGCCAGAAATGTTTTCTTCCCTTTATCTCATTTTCTGATAAAATTAGTACAAAATATTTTATCAAGTATTAAAGATATTTTCTTTTTTATTATATTTCCTTAATATCTTTAATGAGTTCACAGCAAATAGTTTTTGTTTTGGATTCGCAGAATGTAATTTTTGTCACAAAAATAAAGCAGAAAAAGAGAAAAGTTGACTTCTCTATTCTTAGGGTTTTGATAAGCAGTATTAGTATAACAAATTTTGATTATTATTATAGAAATTTTGCAAATTCTTTAACATAGAATTTAAATGCATGCTTGAATATCACTGAATGCTATAATTATTGTTCAAGAACATTAATAATCCAGTGCAATAACCTTTATTCTTATTATTTAAATGAATCTCTTTATTTTTCCTTCAGTTAGACTATACAGAAAGGTTGAAAAATCCTTTGTTGGCTTTTATCCATCAAACTATTGGTTGGAGGCATAATTTATATTGGAAAATGTTTCAAATAAGGGGAACTCCCATGTAATGTCATTTTTAAGTATAAAAATCTAATTTCGAAAAAATTATAAAATTTAAATTTCCATATGATCAACGGATCCTTATGATTGTATTTATAAAAAAATTTGCCCTTTCTCTAGCAAAACTAACTAAAATGTTTCTTTCTTTACAAAAGAAGGGATATATATTTAGTTCATAGCGATTTTAAGGTTATTTACAAAACTAATTAATATTTTAAAATCCTTGGAAAACAGACTTTTGGAGAAAGCATAAATTTTTTCTTTCCTTATAGGATGTATATCTATTCCATACACGTTATGGCGGATGCTGCAGCAATAAGACCTAGGATGAAAACATTAAAATTTTGTCACAATTTTGATCAATCAGCCTCTGATGACGCATCTCATTCGAGGGACGTATAACTACTGTATCTCTCTCTTAGGATTACCATACATTTTATGAGCTAGTATATCTATATGAGCTAGTAACACTGGCAGGCTCATTGAGGAGCATTGGATTCGGCCTGGATCCTACATTTCGGAGATGCACTTTATCTGTAACCGCATGCAGTTATCTCACTAGCACAAAGTTCATCCGGAATCTCGGGCATCATATTACAAAGTTTTCGCACCGAATTTCCCTGTTTATTCAAATTAATTTCAACAATTTGTGAAAAGTTCATACATTTCTCATGTTTTCCGGTCCCATTTTATGTTACATCAAATTGATCCAAAAACGCGATATGGAAAATTCATAATACTATTTTGAATAAGCTCCTTTCATTTATATTAGTGAGTGAAAAAATCGCAATAACCTTCAAAATGCAAATGTTTGGAAAATTTGAGAGTAAGAAGACGAATTTGGCAATCGTTGATCTCTAGGTTGGATTTTTTTTGTCATTCATTCCGAGTCTTCTCAATTAACCAGAAATATGTTCCTTCTCAAATTTTGTTATTTTTGGCATTTACTGCATTTCCGAGATCTGTTTCTTAACTCTTATTTCTGGCTTCCCCCATTGCAATTCGATTATTTTTGCTTTGGTGTCTAAAATTTGAATTGTTTCATAATCTGAAGTGCAATTAAGATATACATTTTGATACATCTCCCAATATGTTTTCCCTAATAATTTTAATGTGTCTAATAAACGACCAATACAGAAAGAATGAAAATTTACAGAATACAAAATTTTGATTGATTTACCATGCTCTGAATAATTGGAAAACATGATCAGTATGAAAATGATGATTTTGATGTAGTATCTAACCGATAAGATAAAACTTGGAAAGTGACCAACTCAATCGATAATATGGCTACACTGGGCAATAAGGGCTAAATGTATTCCAAATGGACATTGTTAAAATTTAATTGGATGGTATCATTTACAGCAAATGCCAATGGAATGGATCAGAAGCTGCACGTGTGTATGCTAATCGTTTTCTAGATTTTTCACATTATAGCGATCAAACTATCAAGACCGTAGTGAGCAGGTTCCGACAAACAAGGAGTACTCTTAGTTGTTCTCTGATATGAATGCCCTTGAAACCAGTTTTTTTTAAATGTAGAAGATGTTTTAGAACATGCTATACCCAATCTACATAGCAGTACATTTGAAATTATTAGAATATAGTTTACCACAGGTACGTATATGGCGAATATATCAATCTGAAGTAGCGCATCTTTCTTTTGTCAAACCGTAATAAAAATTACTACCATTGGATAATAATAACTAATTTTCTTAGGTACAATTGAGCAATGAATACGGTTGATGATACTTAAAACTTTTTCTCAAATATTTTAAGGACTGATGAAACAGTATTCCAATGAACCTGAATAGTAAATCGGCACAATATCCACTACTGGGCTCTGGGAAATCTGTCATAGGGTATCAGTCAGTCATTAATTGTGTTCGTCTATCAATGTCTGAGGTGGCATTTAGAATAACCATTTAATTAAATTCATATTTTAATAAAGAAACATTAATGTGACAAAAATAGGACCATTTATTAGAAAATATAGTATCAGAGTGTATAGAAGGTGCTGTGTATAGGCAGGAAACTTTTTTCTCCAAAACGTTGTTTTTTCCAAGGATTTTACTCTAGAATTATACTAATTGATTTTATAATCAACCCTGTAAAAAAGAAAGAGAAATCCTTAAACTTTGAAATTAAATATCTCGTGTTCATATTTTGTAAAAAAGAAATAAAATTTTTTGTAAGATTTGTTTACGGAAAAATGTTTCTTAAATATAATCATAGAAGCCCGAGGAACACATAATAATTTAGATTCAATATTTTTTGCAAAATCAAATTTTTAAATCTGAAAATGACATAACGTAAAAATTCCATTAATTTGTGAAATAATTTTAATCTAGAAACTATGTCTCTAACTAACGGTTCGGAAGATAAAAACTCTCAAAGGATTTTACTGTGCATCCTGTATACTGAAGGCTAAAAAAAGCCAACATTTCAATGCATTTTCCAACTACTTCTTATTTTGTTTTGAAATATATTTGTTCATTTTTAACAAATTAGTTTCATTTCTTCTCAATTAAGAAATTAATTTCATTTAGCTCTTTAAATGCAAATAAAAAATTAAATAGCATAGTTTCAAATTTAGAGATTTTTAAAAGATATTTGCTGCTTCATATAAAAATTAGATAATTTTATTAGAGAAGTATGTAACAGTTGTATATCGATGCACAAGTGCACATTATAAATACAAATTTTTTGTAATGGATATACGCGCTAAGCCAATAATTTCTTATTTTTATTTGTTTATTATAGATTTTAGGCTATTTTCTTTCTTTTTGATAATTTTTATATTATGATTAACATAAAGTATTTGTTAATTCGTTGTTTAGTGTTAGCAAAGTCGAAGTAAATCAATATTCTGTATGACGTATTTTAATAATTTACCTATAATAAATTTTACTATACTAAATTTTCACTCTTTCCTTCTTACTATTATGTATTTTTCTTATTTTCTGCTTACATTAAAATGTAGCAAATATTTTAATTAGAATTTTAGAGAAATTTTTTGGAATACTATAAAATTCACGCATTAAAAATGTTCCAAAATTTTGTTTAATTATATTTCAGATATTAAAGTTTACTTATTTGCTTAAAAATTAAAAAAAAAGTTAAAAGATAAAAGATAAATAAGTTAAAAAAATAACGGTTAAAAATATTTGAAATAAAGATTGAAGTGAAGGTTCACATTATCAACAAGCGCTGAACAACGTTTAGATTATTTACCACCAAGTAAAAGGACTTTTACAGGAGTATATATATATATATATATATATATATATATGTGTGTGTATATAATGTTTCCAAATTACTTTCAATATGTTTCACATAATCATATAGTTAAATATTTTATGAAAATTATATTTCTATCAATTACGAAATACTAGATTAAACAAGTCCAAAAACATTAATATTTTTTAAATGTATTAGAAATTTTTTTAGTTTGCATATAGGCAAAATAATCAGATTTAATAAATTGGTTCTCATATTCTACAGATAAATACATTTTTTCTTTCTGGTTAGAAAACCATCATAGTTTATTTTAACCATTAAGCTAATCGATTTGCTTATCACAGATGTTGAAAATAGTTCATAGATAAAAGATGGTTAATAGTTTTTATTTGCACTTATTAGATTTCATTGATCATGAGCGTAAAAGTTTTGAAAAAGACAGTACAAAAAATTTTAATTTTGAGTTATATTTTTCAAAGACTTTTTTAAGATATTGTATTTTATAAACCAATAAAATATAATTTGCGATAAAAGTTTGTTATATCATTTAGGATAACAAATGAAATAATTTGCTAAAACTTATATTTTGTAACTTTTATTTTTACCTTATTTTCTAGTCAAAAACAAAAACATGATGTAATCATTTATTTTAATATAAAAAAATTGTAATAGCAGGGGAAATGTAAATGAATTTTATGGTTTCTACTGTATTAATAAATAGTTTATTAAATTTTTATTGAAATTATATATCTTAGTCTTAAAAGAACACATGTATTTACATTTATTGTTTGTAAATTTAAGTATCTTAAATGTATTGATAATTTCAATCAATATTTATATAGTTTGTAAAGTAAAGTTACAATGAATTAGATTTGGAACGAAAATTTGATTTAGCAGTTTTTGAAGTAAATTTAAATTGAAAGTAAAAGATTTAAATATAAATTAAAAAAATGAACTTCGAGAGTAGCGTTTTTATTTTAAAAAGTTTGAAAAATAATTTATACATTAAAACGAAATCATTTATTTGAAAATTCACATTTATATATTATTGTATATTAATTAAAGATAAAATAATATTGTAAGCATTCTGCCAAGTTATCTCTATTTTTAATAAATTTCATTGTAAACGATTAATAGATAACAATATTCATTACAAATTCATTGAATGATTTTTGTTCTTAAATTTGAAAATAATAAACATACATTAGTTACCAAAAATTAAAGAAAAATCACAAAAATAGCGTTAACTGTCTCAAAAATAAGACAAATGCAATTAAATTCAAATATATTGGTAAGAAAAAGGAGCTGAACAATATGACAATAAGGAAAATAATGATGTGTGGACGGAATACGTTATTTAGGAGAAGTATAAAAATGGATGTCTCATAGCAAAGCGGCAATTGTTGCTACTTATCTAAGATTAGAAATCTGGTATAGTGAAACTGTAACAATGGCCTCTAAGTATCATTTAACAGAACAATTTCGATGGTGAGCTATTGGGAGACTAGAGGAAGGACAAAGTCAGATAAAAGTGGTTAGATGGCTGAATGTGAGCCCGTTTGCGATTCATAGATTTTGGCAACGATTTCTAACGATGGATTTGGCATTTCGTAAGTTCAACCAAGGACGGCCACTTGCTACCACGAGTACCGATGACCGATATTTGTCATTATGCGCACGAAGGAATAGAGCTGCATATTCAACTGAATTCAAATACTTTTTTTCTGTAAGCCCCGGTAGGCTGATATCCAGATTAACCGTGCTTCGAAGGCTTCACGAATGTGGTCTTTACGTAAGGCGACCAGTCATTTGCGTACCGCTCACTTCACCTAGTAGGCGGGAACATTTGCAATGGACACAACCATTGACCATTGATTAGGACACAACATATCGAACATTTCCACTGATCCAATGGACGCGGGATCAATGGAGGGTGGTTCTCTTTACGAATGAGTCCAGGTTTAACTTCGAAAGCAATAGTAGGCGAATTTTTATTTATCATGTTTTCCCATTTAACTTCAGTGAAAGAGATGCATAATGATCAGGCAGATTCTTAAGGTTGTATCTCTTTGGATGGAAGCACAGACCTCCATGTCTTTTCCCAATGGAAATGTTGATGCCCGCACCTATAAAGATGACATCCTGGATGCTTATGTGCGCCCTTATCCTGGGAAAATTGGAGTTGCTTTCGTGATACAGGATGATAATGGGAAATCACATAAGGATCGCATCACAGATCATTATCTTGTGCAAGAAATAATTAAAGCATGGAAGCTCGATAACCGGACATAACCCAATAGAGTATGTGTTTGAAGCTTAACAGCCACGTGTTGCTGCTCTCAACCCCCTTCTAGGACACTAGCGATGTTTTCAATTGCTTTGGAAGAGCAATGGCTCGCACTGCCCACCCAATTTATAGACCGCATAATTCAGAGCATCACACATCGATGCAGGTTCTTTATTGCTTCTCTGGGGAATCATACCTTATATTATAGGTAATTTTTCAGCACCAAACTTTCATTTGTTCATTACCTAAATATGTTAAATTTTATAATACCATAAATGACTAATGATTTTTTGATTCTAATTTGTATCTTCCTATGTGTTATATAAAGTGTATAAGTCTCCTAAAATTACACACATAACTTTTCCTATTTTGTGAATTTAACTTAATTTATGATAACCAGTGTATAATAATTAGATAAATTTTTTTCACTTATTCAATTCATTAAATTTAAATGTACATTAACATAAAAAGATATGTCTCTTACTGTTAGATATTTAATTAAATTGAACTGTAAAACAGGTAGACATGGTATAATATCAATCAAAAATATATTAAATATTTAAAAAATTTAAATAAAATTTAAATTAAGCATGCATTAATTTAATTATATAAAAAAATTGGGATATTTTTGGTCAAAAAATTCTATTTACCTATGGTTTTCAAATATGTGCTTATATATATAATAATTAGATAAAAAGTAAAAAGAAATATTATTGTTTTCTTTATATAATACTTTAAAACTTTATCAGTAACTATATACTATCTTGATAATATAATAAACTATTATACAATAATGTTTTTATGAAACCAAAAATGATATGGTATCTGTCATTGGGGATGGGGTGCAAATATTATTTATTTTTCTTCTGTCGAGAAGCAGTGTTGTATCTATTAGCAATTTCTTGAAGTATTATAGTGTAGCAGTTTTTCATAAGATTAAGATATATAAATTTACTGGAAGCAATAGCGCAATTACTTTGTGATGAGCAAAGCTCTCGGCAGATTTTGATAAATATGATTATAGAAACTGTTGTTGCAAGAGTGAAATCGATATTATGATTAAATTATGTTCTGTCATAAACATATTCTGCTAATGTATACCTCATCTACTCACATTTTATGAAGAATTTCCAGAAACAACTTAAACTTTCTTTTTGACCTGTTCAATACCGTTGAATTTCACTTGACTACGAGTTTTACAAAGATTTAAAATAGTAATTGTTGTGTATTGTATCCTTTCATTAGTTTATTATATTTCAAATTGGAAAAGATCAATATTATCTTGAGACATAAAAAATTGGTTTTCATAATTTAAAGCATAATTTTTCAATCTTCTATGCCTTATTTTTATTAGTTAACCCTTGAACAGTTTTTACAAATGATTTTTATTTTGACATTAATCGAGAAGGAGAATATTTAATTGCTGTTGATTCATTGGCACACTTTAAAAGCACATATCCAGTGACATCCATCTACTTATATATATATATATATATATATATATATATATGATTTATAAGATTTATAAGTTCCTTGTTTAGTTTAATTTTTGAAATTCAATTTAATTTCTTTAAAAATATTTTACCACAACACTAGCACCTTATGGTGAGCAGTTTGACTTATTTTGTCATAAATTGCAACATTAAACGATTATTTTACATATTAAACACCATTTTAACACGAAAGCAAAGCCTTAAGGATAAAAAATTTGCTTTGTGAAATAATGACCAGTTATGCTATAACATTAGAATTATAATTAGATACGCAAAAATGTTAAAAAATAAATGCGTTTTTGATTTTTTCACTTGAAATATTTATTGAAATAGAGAATTTCAACATAAAATGTAAAATACTTGTAATGATAAATTCTTTTTTAATTTTATATAAAAATGAATTAAATTATTTTTATATTTACAATTAATTTAAAAGTTGGTTTGTGCCTCACGCAAACTGTTACAATAGAATCTATTATTTAAAATCCTCATTTGATATTTATTGCTATTTAGAAGCATTGAATACAATTGATATTGTCTTTTATTCTTTATAAATATTTGAATTGTTTTCCAACTAAACCAACACATTTGTACCAAAATGATTTAATTAAATATTTGATTTAGAGAATAAAAGAGCTAAAAAAGTTTTAGAAGTATACAATATATGTTCTCTGAGAATCAGAGAATTCTAACATAATGTAAATGTTACATACTGTAAGAATTATATATAACGATTTCTTATTGAGAAAAAGGAATACACATATTTTTTTTTAAATATGAAGGATAAATCTTTGTAAAGAATTTTACTCAAAAATATAGAATTTACTCGAAATTGTAAAGCAAATATAAATATTTTTCTTATTATAATTAAAATAATTATTTCCGTACATAATTAAGATATTTATTTCAATACATAATTAAGAAAATTATTTCTATAACTAAGATAATTATTTCCATACATTTCGTTGTATTAAATGTAACATTTTGATAAATTCGTATCACTTTTATTAGATGTAATGTTTCTATTTTTAATTTGGAATTAAATGATGAATGAAATACATTTTAAACAAATATAATCTCAACGAAGATTTTATAAAAAACTAGATGAAGAAAATGCCTTAAAATATGTTTGGAGAAGACGAATGTTCCTTATAAATTATACTGATTTTTCCCATTTTGTACTAATGATTACATGTTGTAGTACTAGATGTAGCCATAAAACTTTGGGACCGAAATTGCATAATTTTTTCCTTTCTCCGAAATGTGAAAACTACGAGTTTTTCGATTTTGACTAATGTTACTTTGATTCCTTTCTGTTAACTCTCCAAAACTTTACACACAACTCGTTTTTTCTTAAAACTTCTACTAATAAGGAAAACGTATTTCCTGCTATGAATACTTCTTAACAAATGGGTAACTTTAAGTAAAATACTTTTTTATTCTGAGATCATGTGAAAGCTTATAATTTAATAAAAATAAAGATTAATGCTTATATATTTTACAATTCCAGCATATTTTTCATAAAAAGTTAAGAAAATTGTTTTAATTGATTTCTGAGTTTTTGTTGCTGTAATCATTTTAAATAATAATAAAAGTGTCAATTAAAGTGAAAAATTTGCAAACAGTGCAAGATTTATTTTGATTTAGATTAATTAGTTTAATTAAATAAAAAAAGTCTTGTACATTATCAAGCAATCAATGGAATAATTAACAACATAGATGACTTAATTACCCATTGACATGAAAACATCATTGATTGATCTGAAATGAAAGCAGGGTATTCTAAATAAAAGAGCAATCATGGTTCAAAATGAAAAAAAAAATTTGGATAAGAGGGATTTCAGACTGATTGTTCATCAATCCTCTGTGAAATCATAAGTGAAGACATAAATGGGGTAAAAGTGGGATTAATCACCCCAATGAATTTTTTATTTAATAATATTTACTTAGATACACAAGAATGTGAGTAAAATCTGGTAATTATGATTATGTCGGAAAGTATATTTATGAAGAATAAAAAGTGAAAAAAAAATATGAAAGAAGAGGAAATCGATTCATGCATTTAAGAAATATAAAAAGAAACCATAAAATTCAAAATCTAAGGCTTTTAAAATAACTGCAAGACGTATTGACAAAACATATTCGTTAAAAATATGAAGAGTAATTTTTCATACGTAAAAGCTCAAATGAAAGCATAAGTGTAAGAGAAAAGCTATCAGGGTCAGAACAAGTGCAAAATATGATTTTCTTTATTTCAATAATGCAGAATAAGCTATCTACCTGAAGATACATTTTTATTGAAGTATGGATTTAAGGTTTTTAAAAAACAGTGTATTTCAAAAGTATTTTTTTTTCACAAATGTTTTGAGTAAATGCATTCACTTATTGCAAAGAACACATGCGTAAGAAACTAACTCAATACCCAAAGAATTACATCCTTAATGTAGAAGATATAAAAGACGAAACAGTTTAATTTATTATGAATTTTAATGTGCTTGAAATACCACAAGAATAAAGAATTGATCTTACATTTGAATTTTTATCTTTAATGAATTGTAAAACCTAGCGAAATTCTTCATAACTTATATGAAATAAAATAAATAAATTTTAATACGTAAGTTTATTTTTTTTTTACAAATTTTAACATGCAAAATTTATTGTTACATAAGAAATTTTATAAAAGTTTTAACAAAAGTTCTTGTCATTTTTAGACATACGGAATTATGCATATTATAAAATTTTTAAGCTATTAAAACAAAATACTCTTTTCTTTTATAATATAGGGGTATTTAAATCGCTATTTTAATTATTTTTTAATCTATGAATGAAATGTAAAAAGGATTAACCTAAAAATAACATAGAACGAACTCTGGAATACGTAATATTTATTTGTACCTAAATACAAATTATTTTTTATATTTAGTAAGTTTAAAAAATATGCAAATGTGAAGAAGAGAAATGTAAATATATTCTTAATTAATTTGTTTTCCGTTTTGGTGTCTTAAGTAAAAGAAAAAAATACATTTTTCATCATAACAAATTGGCAAACAAAGCTTGAAGGAAAGTTAATTAGATGCATTTAAAATGCTACTTAACGGAAGCAATCTCGAATGTCTGGCATTAAATGAATTTTGGCATATTTTATACAAAAAGAGCATTAACAGACATGGTTGTGTATTTTTATGATTAATAAAGTGGGATAGTACATATGCTATGAGTAATGTAATTGATTTAAATATTAATGTTATAAATTATCTTTTAATTATTTATGCACTATTATTTAATATTATTAAATTTCTCAAATAGATAATTACAAAAATACTATAATTAGTACTTTTGTAATTATCTATTTCATCCAATAAAACGAAAAATAAATGCAATAACTTTTTCTGAAATAAGGTAATTTTAATTATTAAAATATCATTTTGTAGTAGAGAAATCGTACTGATAGTTGCTGAAAGGTATTAAGTTTCAAGAAATTTAAAAACAATTCATTTTTTATTATTTAATGTGCTATTATTATATAAAATTTACTTTTTGTTGTTCATGTAAAAAATGAATTTTGAAAATTGAATGACTTTTAAAAACTGACATTATAAAATATTTTGAAGATTTCACATTAATTTTCATTACATTTTCAGGATTGTGTTACATTTCACATGATTATAGTATAATATTGAAAAAAAAACTTTGTAACAATTAACTAATGGATAAAGGTAGTAGTAAATTCTTTTGAAGCACTTCAAAAATTGCCTTCTGGGAAAACATTCATTGATAATGAAACACATTCACGCGTTCGAAAAGAAAAAATTCAGAAATCTCCGAAGCCAAAAGACGCACATGGTGAAGGAGGAAGCACAATATTTACTTTGCTGTGTTGTTTGACAATAACTGGAATGGAATCTGGATCTTTCCTTCTTAAGAGCACTTTCTTTCATGATAAATAAAGCCACAGTGACCTTTATTATCATATGTTAACGGCATAGTAATAAAACATTATAGCAATAACTTTTTAGAATTTATGTAATAACTTCGTCACTATCATAACTGATCAGACAGCTCACTGTGAGCCAATACCTTCCTCTGAAGATTTCTCCATGATGACCTATGAAAAATCTTTGACTTGAAATTCTCATTAATTGAAGAAAATCTGACTCCACTGAGTCAACCGATCTTAACCGTGGTTTTTCTTTCTTTCTGGTTCCAGGAGGTCAGAAGTGCAGAATCTTTTTTACAGCGTTGTCCCCATGCATTCGAAGCACATCAAATTCACTCTATTTAATTTTATATATTCAACAAGAACAGGTTGTTTGTATATCCTATATAATTCTGAGTTAAGTCTCCTTTTCTAATTACCATTCTTTTCTACATTACCAAGAACTTTTCAAAATATTCCTTTCAAATACCTTCATAGTGTTTTCCTCCAACTTAGTTATAGTCCAGGTCTCAGAAGCACATATGTCAAGACGACATCACAAGACTTTTTATTTCTTGAAAAAACCTAAATTTGAAAATCTTCTTACATTGAAACAGAGTTGGCTTTTTATTTCAAGAGATTTAGTTGTAACTTAACTGGAATAAATTAATTATAATAAAAAATATAGCTTTTCCATTCGTAAAAATCAAATTAATAGTGAAAGTCAAGTATGCAAAAAGAAAGCAATGATTGAGTTACATTCTTGTACAATAAAATTATGCAATGTATTTCAGGTTTAATATTCTTCAATGCATAATTGTTTGCTTGAACATTAAAATGCAAACTGTTTATAATTTGCTTATTTTAAATAAAAAGAACTAAGTACAAAATGCAATTTGTTCTCTTTATTATAGTGTTATATTGCATTTTTTCACATGAAACAATTCTTACTTCATTCGTTATTCACAGTAATTTACATATTAAGACTAAAAACTTACCAATCAAATTCTTTTAAAAACATTTTTTTACCTTTAAATAATTTAAAAGATTATTAGAAATACTTAACATTAGCTTTCACTTATAAATAAATTGCTTTTAATTTTGTAGTTTTTATTTTTTTTTAATTTTGTAGCCAACATAATAAAATTACTTATTATTTTTTTATGTCAATGATTAACAGACTGCTAATCATAATATTTTATTTATTACAATCACTTAAATAATAAAAAGATTATATTTTGGAAATTATAATTAAGTTATATATATATATATATATATATAACAAAATACAGGAACTATAAGATTTTGAACTTTATTAAAGAAAATCCTTAGAGAATTTTTATAAAACGGAAGAATTGAATGAGTATGTTCTCAATTAATTAAATTTGTAAAAGCTTTTATTCTTGTGAAAGCAAATAAATCAAATCTAATAATTTTGAAGATATAACAATAAATAAATCAAATCTATTAATCTTGAAGATGCAAAAATAAATATAACAAGTTTCGTAGGTAATCATATTTTGCTTTCTTGCGAGAACTTAATTTAAAGTAATATCTTAAGTTTTGTTAACTTAATTAATTATTTAAGTAACGAAGAAAAGTATTATAAATGCCTTAAAGATGAGACACTCATAAATTAATTACCTAATAAATCTCAAATTTTTAAAATAAATTAAAAATTAATAAATTAATTTCTAATTAATGACTGCATTATTCATATTCAAAGGAATGAATGATATTTAATTATTTTTAAATACACATCATCAACGGAATAGTAAATATTGGAAGATTCATTGAAATATATTTTTGTCAATGTTTTAATAAATTTTTAAACTTATGATTAAATGATTATTTGATTTGCTGTTCAAAATTATAGCTTAATCTCATAAATTGTTTTTCAGTGTTTGGAAATTTCACGAATTCTTGTTCTTTCGAAACTATTCGTCTCAAACAAACTATAAGATGGAAGAGATTTAAACTGCGCAAATATTTATATGCATAGCTTTATATTTTCGGATATGTTTATTTATTGAAATGATTACTTCATGATGGAAATATGCAATAGCATCATATTCACACGCATTTAAAGTATGAAGAATTTTGTGTATCATTTATTTTCATTCCTGAAAATATCCCTTAATGTTTTTATAATTTTGGAGTGTAGTTCACCTAAATAATATTCAAATAATTTATATGCACATAAAAGCAGTACTATCTGCATATCACTTCTAATGATTTTCTTTTAAGTTTTTGTCCAAGAAACAAACATTATTTAACTAATAATGTTTTAATAGTAAAATTAAAGTTGATTACCTCAGTATAAGTACGGTATAAATAAAAATGTAGATTGTTTTCTAAATTTAGCTGATTAACATCAAACTAATAAACTACATTAAAGTTTCATTGATGGCAATTAATTTTAATTTCGTAAGAAAAAATAGAAGCACATGTCAAAAATATATTTTCTAGTGTGTGCTCTTATACATAAACTAATCCTTTATTTTAATAATATGTTCAGATATTTAATCAAATTGAATATAATCAACAGTATTTTTTCTTGATATTCATAACAATATTGATTTTAAATAATTTCATGTATAAAAATCTGGACATACCAGGATATTTTAATTTAAGGACTACACTTAAATTAAATTTAAATTATGAAATATTTCAAATATTAAATATTTCTTAAAAAGGGATTTTTGAATAGCAGGAGAAGCTTCTAGATTTCTACAAATTTGATAATACATTTAATCTAATGAAATTCCAAAACTTCTTAATGTAAAATTACTGACTTTTAAACTGCAATGGTATCAAATAATATTTTGTATCTCTTAATGGATGTGCACCTTTTTACAACAAGCTGGGAATTTTGAACTTTGGATTAAAAAGGAAATACTAAATAATGGTAAAATATTATGAGATTATTCACCGAAACTAAAATCATTATTAATACACTTGACTATCTTTATCAAACCTTAATTTCTATGATGGTACCTTTTGACTAATTTGTAGGCATACTTATAGCAATATTCAAATTATTCAAGTAATAACTGCTATAAAAAGTGCCAAGAACATAAAAAGATGGTATTATTATGGGCAAAAATCTAATGTGTATTTAAGTGGTTTTACATCTTGGATTTTAATATGATTTTATTCAATACTCAACAATATACTATTTTGACATACAAATTTAACTTACAAAATCTTTTGTATTTTAATGATAGCAATCTGCATTTTTATTTATTATTTAAAGTAACATTATAAAATAACAAAATTTATTAATTTTATTTTAATACAGCGAATGTAGATCAGATTTTGAAAATTATGATAAAGGAAACAAAAATGCAGCAATAACAATTTTTTAATCTCAATAAAATTGCATTTTAAATCGAAATAATAAATTATTTTTATAACATATATACTCATTTTCTATAAATAATATATCTTAAACATATGCTTCTTTATAATTTAATTCCTTAGTAGTTACTTTATTGGAGTAACTACTAAAAAATTCAGAAAGGTGTATTCCAAATATTTTTTACGGTATGATAAAGAACTTTCAATGAAAAAGTTGACAGCACTGAAACAATTTTTCTTAGATTAAAAATAGTGAAAGACCTTCTTTTTTTGATAAAAATAAATGGTTCAAAATTACAGAAAAATATCTCCATTAAAAGAAATTATTAATATGCATTACGCACTTATTTTTAACCGAATAAGTGATTAAGAAACCAATATGCATGAAAGTACTACATTTGGAAACTCATTAAGGAAGGAATCCTACTGTTAGAGACTGAAAAAAATAAAGTAGCTCATTAAAAAAAATTAAATATTAAATGTTAGAAGAATCACAGAAAAAGGAATTAAAATTTTAGACCTTATGTGTATCTAAAAGGCATTATGTCACAGAATTTAGGCACTATGTCACAGAATCTAAAATAAAACGAACATTAATTTTTTGTGCTTACTGTTTCTTTGTAATTCGTAAAATTATTAAGTTTCCAAGAAGTAGTTTTTAATAAAAAGTCAAAATAAATAGTTCATCACTTGAAATTTTTTCATGGTAGAAAAGGTGCATGGTTAAGTTTAGCGAGTTTAGTAAATATAAAAATATTTGTAGATTATATTCCTTTTTTGTTCCATTAATAAAATTTTAACAATATAGCAGTTTTCTAGAAATGACAGTCGTACAAGTTTCAACAAAAATTTAAAGACCATTTGTTACAAAAAAAGGAAAAAAAAAATAGAAAGCAGATTTTTCACTGGGAGAAACATTATGTTACATACATGAAGTTTTTTTTTTCACTTTTCTACATATTTAATGACCATATAATCATAAATTTTAATATTTGTAGTATATGAGATTATTAATTTCAAAATACCATGTTAAATTCTTCTAACATAAGTTTATCCAGCGAATGGTACTACATTTCATGTGATGAAAAGCAGCACAATCGAGACAGAAACTTTTAGAGAAACTTTGAGAGACAGAATCTGGTGTAAATAAAATTTTAAGGCGAGGTATACAGTCAAGAAACTAGAAATACTCTTTGTGAAGGAATTTATTTCTTTACAACTTATTCCAACCTTCGCATTTGTATTGCTACCCAAGAGTAGTATTCAATCAATCAAGAAATTTTCAATGGTACGGATTTTATTTTATCATTTTATTCTTATCCTCAACTGAATTATATTTTCCCTAAGCTGAAAAATCTTTTAGAAAGTGAATATTTTCGAAGTGAACACAATTTAGAAAATAAGCTAAGCATTTGGATTAATATTAGTTTAATTTTTTG
>JAPDSC010135476.1:25418-58465 GCA_026290005.1 Latrodectus geometricus | reverse complement strand
AAAAAAATGGACTTCTCCGCCGAAAATGGTGTGATAAAAGGAGGATTTGTACGGCAAAAGGGAATGAAATTGTTTTTATTGACGTATCACGATTCTATCTGCCAATGGTCACGATGGTAATATTCGAGTCTGGAGTCATCGGGGAGAGAGGATGCTGGACATTTGCGTTATTCACCAGTGAGCCACTCTCGCACTCCTCTAGTACGCATTGCCGGTACTTTAAACATCCATCGCTACATCTCCGAGTTGTTGGTGCCAGTTGTCCTTCCTTGCCTTCAGGTTTGCCCACAGTCATATTTGAACAGGATAATGAGCGATCGCACGCATTGTCCAAGTGCTTTATATATATATTTGATAATTAAGTTTGCAAATCAATTTATGGTATTAGAAATAAAAAGCATTTTAAAGTTTATAATATTCAGAATTTATATGGTAAAGAAACATTTAAAAATTTCCCACTATAACTGAAGTAAAAAGTATCTTTTAGTTAAAAAGGAAATTATAACAAATCATAGAAAAAATCTTAAAGCTTTGATAAAAAATTTTTACATTTTACTTTTATTTGAAAAATTATAATTATTTTCCAAGTTTTTTGGTGTGAAATGGTTAATTGATTTTGGGGTTATTTTAAATTTTAACTTCAGTTTGGAAGTTAAAATTTTTTTTGATTTTTCAGTGCATAGAGAATATATTTGATAATTTTTAATGATTTAAATTTATTATAAGATTCCCCTTTTCTTCGATAGAAAAAGCTGTTATCTTTTATTATGAAAAATGAAACAATTATCTGGATATTACATTTACTATAGAGATAAAATACTTTTGTTAGACTGGCTTTTCATTTTTAGTTTACTTTTATTAAGAATAAGCATTTCTTAATGTAGCAATTTACTATAAATACATTTATCTTCATTATTTGAAGTACTGTTCGAAATTTAAAAATTTTCTTTGAAACTAATAATTTATGAAAGTAAACAGAAGTAATCTTTATGAAAGTATAGAAAGAAAAGCCTGCAAAACTCTTTTTAAATCTTATAGAACCAATCCATTTCTTGATTATTTTCTTAAATAATTCTGTTTGTTTGAATGCTACAAAATAGTTAGACGAAATTAGTTTAAATTTATAAATGAATTTATAAATTTTTAAAAATTTATAAATTTTATAAATACTTTTAATTCCGGCATGAAAAGAATTTGGAGTACTTAAGATTTTCAAACATGTGCAGTTTGATGTTATTAATTTTTAGCACATGTGAAATATTAATTTTTAAAATTTTATTCGTTACTACATTATTCCTTATATGGTATTATTTATTCTTTTAATATTTTTGAGATTGTAAAAATATTATGCATATGAATTTTTTATTATAAATTTTAATTCCTTAGTGAGCCAAAATATATGTTAAATATTTAAAAACTTTAATTTAAGTATATTTTTTATGCTCTATATATATATTTGTTTATGAATATTATTTTTGATTTATGTTTTATTTTACGTATTATCCCAAAATTTATGTACTTTGACAAACATTGGTGATGCTTCCTTCATTTTAATTTTGCGCATTGATTCTTCCGAAAATAATAATAGTTTTCTTATATGGCATTGCTTTATAATTTATGTCATTCAGTTTTAACGGTGATTTAAAAATTATCAAAAGCACCATAGATTTTCAGTACTTTAAGAACATTTTAATTGGTGAAAGTTAAATTTTCAAATGTTCATAATGAAATAATTCAAACAAGTTCCGAAGAAAAAAAATTAGTCTGACGATAATTTCTCTGCACCACACACATGTTAAATTCAAGGGAAAATAATTTCTTTTTAAATCATTCAAATAAATTTATTTATATAGTCCAATTTAGTTAATCCCAAATTTGTTTCTTCATTTATTAGTTTGTTTTGTTTCTGTTCCAAAGTTTGAGGCAGAATATGTTTGTTCATATTACAATGAAGAGAGATGATATAAATCCTATTACATTCCCGTTTATTGATTTTATGATTAAAATGAGATGAAATTATTTTTTTTTAATTTTTCAATCTTTCCTTTAACTTTTTATAATCATTCATTGAAAAGAATAGTAAATATGTTTAGCTTATTGTGAATTAATTTCTTTTTATTAGTATAATTATGTCCTAACATGCAAATTAGAAATAAAAATTTCTAAAACATTCATTAATTAATTATCATGTTCATATTACTTAATTTTCGATGTTTAAAGATAGCTTAGTTAATATTTTGATTAGAATGAAAATTTTTTCCCATTTATGCAAAATAAAATTTAATTTTCAAAATCATTTTTACAAATTATCATTCCTAATTTGTCACAATTAATGGTATTTTTCGTGTAACAGAACTGTTTTTTAAAGAACACACTCTGAATTTTTTAGTTTAACCTTTTTAATCCTATTTAATTCATGGCGTTTTATACATGGTAGATTAAATATAAGACATAAAGACAAAGGAAACCATTTCAATTGTTTTTGCATGTATAGAAACCCTTTGGGACCTCTGTTTCCCTTTTTATTTACACAGGTTTTGAAATCAAATAATTATATAATATATTCAATACTTTCACAAGCAAAACTATTTAACTGCATTCTTCCTCTATCAGAAGATTAAGCAAATTTGAAAATCATATCATTAAATTAATTGCTTTTACCAATGAAAAAATAATTTATTAAATAAATATAGTTTAAAACGTGTATAATATTGATATAATAAATTTATTATAAATTTATGTAAAATTAGAATTTACTGTAGTTCCTTTTATTTTTTGAGCATATTGAATAAAATCATAAGGCTTTAAATTTTTTGAGCAAATTAAAACATAATTCTATGAAAAATTTATTGAATGGATTGCTTAAATTCACATCGGAAATAAAATCGTTATTTTGTTTTAGCATAAATATTTTGTTATTGCTTGAATCCATTAATATGTATTTACTTTTAACACAATTATTCAAATAATAAATTATGATAATGAAAATTTTCGAGTTTGAATTTATTAATTAATATATTATATGCCGCATTTATTACGAAATGAAGCCCTAATGATTTGGTTGATTAGGGCGTACCTTCCCGTTAATGGAAAATAGTGAGTTTAAATCTCGAACCAACCAAAGATTCCTACTGTTCATTAATGGCGGTTGAGATGTGCTAAATACATCTTGATCGCAATCTCCTCCATATGAAATAATACTTCTGGAGGAGGCTGATTAAATTTGGGGGTCTTCCGTTTCGTTTTTGCTATTAAATTAAGAAGACCTACCCACTTTTGAAACAACAATTACATCCTCTATGGGTGCCTCTATATAAGCTACCATTATTTCCGCCATTTCCGCCCCGCATTGCTGAAAAACAGAAATCTAGTTGCATCTAGGATTAAAAATAAAAGAAATTATTACAAAATTATAAAGTATTTTAAGTTAATGAAATATTGTAAATAATATAATATATACAGTTCTTAGAACTGTAATTCTAAGAACTAAGATATTAGTTTAGATGACCAACAACAGCTATACACACCAAGAAAATTGTAAAAGGATTTCAGTGCACCCTTAGTTAGGATATAATGGAAGAGCTGGTAAAAATAATGGAATAAAGTATTGTTTATTTGCGACAGTAATATTTATTACTATACGTGGTATCAAATAATTTGAAGTAAAATATTGAAAATATTTTAACAAAGTGTATTCATTTTATTAAATGTTTAGAACAGGCTTTTGAAACACATATTAATGAACTTAGGTCTATCACTAACCTAATAACTTCTATTTCTATAAAAAGAGCCTTAAAATCATTCTAAATTGGCATGGATTTTATAAGATATAATAAAATTATATTACCTCTGTGTTATATTAGGAGTATATAATATTACTTTAAAATGATGCATTTCTTGAAGTTATAATATTAACTAATTATAAGCAATTCTACTAAAATAATGTATTTACGTAATTATACGATAAATGATTGAGATATATTTATGCGTATTGTGGTTTTATAAACATTTTAAATGGTTTTCTTAAAGTCAAACAATTAATAGCATTATAAGTACAATAATATTCCAAAAATAATTTATTATCATTATATTGTGCAACACATTTGATAAATTACTTTATTGAGGTAACTGCAAAATTCACATATTCGAAAATATCTAACATAATTAATTTAAAACTAAATAAAATTTTTATTTTTAAAAAAAATATTAAACTTTTGTAGGTAATTTTGAAAACATTTTAAAAATATTTTATATAAAAATAAATTTTTATTTTTGAAAATTTGGCAAAATATTAAATTAGGTTGGGGAAAAATTTATCCATTATTTTTTGGGTAGACGTCTGTAGTGATCGATATCTCGTGAGGTGTCTATCAAACAATTTCAGATTTATGCTCATTGGAAAGGTGACATTTGACACTAAAATGTCCTCTTGCGGTTTTTTGTTTGATTAATTCAGTTACGAGTACAAGGTTTTAAAAATGGAAGACAACAAACAGAAAATTCGATACATTTTCGTTTTTCTCTTGTAACGGCGAAAAAGATAGCCGGGTTGCTAAAATTGTGAAAGGTGTTTATCGTCCTAAGTAAGACTGTAACAACCAGTTACGTACAATTTTTGTTTCGTCGATTCCGTTCGGGTGTTTTTGATATTAGAGATGCACGTCGCATGTGGATACAGCATCGTCGAAAATGTCTATAAAATATCAAAAATGATCGAAGTTAACCCCATGTCAGCAGTCGTAACGCGCAAGACCTAAAAATCTACATGAAGGCTGTTTTAAACCTTTTTACAAAGTGAATCCAAAAGAAGTTACATAAAGTTCACGTAAAAATAATGTATTTCTTTTTCCCCAAACTAATATTAAATAAATCTCTCAAATTAGGTTGGATAAGAAAAAGAATAAAGGCCGGCCGATTGCTGAGTAGTTATTGTTCCTTTTTCCTAAGCTGTTTGTTCCAAATTCGAATCCCGGTTCAGGCAGGGACGTCTTTTCTTTTTCGTTCTTTCTCTGTGTTTCTTTACCCTTTCTTCTGAGATGATGGATATATGTGGCACTCCCTATAAACGAGTTTATGGTTGTGTAACGAGGAAAATGCTACTCTCTTCCGTGACTTGGTTCACTGAGGCTCACCGAGTAAAGCTAAATAAGTAGCAGTTTATGGCCTTGTTGCGGTGAAGGGTCAATCATCCAGTGCCCATTATTAGAAAACAAGAAAGAAAAGGAATAAATTTATTTTTAAAACATTTTTACAGCAGACCTTTAAATATAATTGATTTACAGCCTATAAATCAAAGTAGTGATATTTGTACAAATTATACTGTGGTATATTTTACTGTGAGATTATAATTTCATGATTATTTAATTTTCATTTTGGTTGCAAGAAACGTAGAATAAATATATCCGCCTTGAAGTGTTATTATTAAACTGTCAATAATAATATGTTTACGTTTAATAAGATGACAGTTTATGTATTAGAAAATAATTACAATTGATTCTAAATTTTTAAACTGAAAAGTATTTGACACATAATATAGTACTCTTTACTGTGATCATCTTCTTTTACTAATATGAAAGATATTTTTAATTGTTTCAAACAGCAGAAATGATTAACTGGTTTCTGAATGTGTATTTTATTTTGTTTCGGAAAACTCTTTTTAAGGTCACAGAAAAAATGAATTTATACTGAAAAGTTTTCTTTAATTAAAATTACATAAACATTCAGTAAAAAATAAACATTATAAAATTTTAATTAATTTTCGGAAAAAATAATTTTTTCAATTTTAATTAACTAGTTTACGTTAATTTCAATAACTGCAAAAATATTTACCAGTTAAGGTTTTTGCTATGATTAAAATAAACTTGACTTAAATAAATAGTTTTTACAAAAGAGTTTTCTTTTCAAAACACTTCTTATAATGATTATTAGCGTGGCATAACTTACTATGACAGATGTTGATGTTTTGGGTAATAAACTTCTTATACATAGATAAAAGAAGTATGTAAAATTTTATGAAATTCTTAAATCTTATTGTATAGTGGGGTTCGTTAATAAATTGTTACCTTTAGGAAATTTATTTCATAGATGATTTTTTATCATACGAGCATATTTAAAAATTATATTACTTTCAATGCTAAACACACTATGATATATATGTTTTATCATATATATTATGAACTAAAATTCTATTTCATAAATTTTATTAAGTTGTTTTTAATACTTAAGTATTTCGTAGAAATGTTGCAAGAAAAAATTATGACTGTTTATATGTACAGATCATCTTTTGTAACTAAACATTGAAAATAACATTCTTTTCTATTGTTCTGATAATTTGATTATTGTATCAAAAGTCATGAATAAAATGAAAATCAGAAGTAATATTCACTTTGAGCATTGAAAACTTTGTGATCTGAATTCATGAAGTTATGATTTTAAAAATAAAATGTTTTCAAGTCATAATATTTTATAACAGATTAAATATTACTAGTCAAATAATTTAATTTATCAAAAAAGTAATAAAATAATAAATTTGCAAATAATTTGGTTAAATCAAATAAGTTGCAATTTTTTGCTAATTTGCTTGTTAACACTCAAAGCTTTTTTTATCTATAAGTTAAATTCTTACTATAATTTTAGGCTATATGTAAACTACTTTGCTTCCTAGTTTTTTACTTTTAGAGAAAAATACACTGATAGAAATAATTTCTTAACAGAAATTATTGAAATATGAAATGATTTCGCAATTTTTACAATAAATTAGGATATGAGAAATTTATTTCAGAAATGAAATATAAATATATTTATTCTATCTATATTTCTTTTGTTACATTTAAAATAACTTTAAGAAAATGGTTCAAAAGTAAGTAGATATGACTATTTATCTATTCAAAATGCAGATATAATATGTTAGGTATCAAATTAATTTTTCTATCATTAAAATTTAATTTTTCTTATTTATAGTTATTATTTTTATTAATAGATTATAATTAATGATTATTTAGAACAGATTTACGTTTTTATTATATACTAGTTGTAATTAATTTAGACTGTTGCAATAATCACAAAATATAAAATGTTGTGAAAACATTTACATTTATACAAATAAAATATATAATTTATTCAGTTTCGCTTAGAATTAATTTTTGCTTCATTTGAAAATAATGAATTCTTTAAAATAGAATGTAAATATGTAGTTGTTATTTTAAATTCACATATTTTCCAATTTGTCATTAGATGTTCATATTTTTCATTTTGTTTCTGTTATATGTGACTCATTTAAACAATAAAAGGTAAGAGAAATCTGCATTGATGGGATGAAAGTTTTTTAAAAATTAGAAAATTAAAATGAAATAACAATATTTTAATCAATATGAAGTTTATATACTTAAGAATACTTTAACTATAAGATACTGTTTTGATATTATAATAAATTAATTTTGAATTAATTATTATAAAATTATAATTTCATAAAAAAGAATTAAAAAAATGATTTTATATTGTTTTCGCATATTATTTTTATGTAACTTTACTTCCAAATTATATAATAGTTCTGATTACTTAAGTTGTTTGTGCTTCATATTATAATCATATAGATTTCCATAGAGTTTTTTAAATATAAATGTATGTCACATTTTTTCAAGATGAATGGAAATAAAGGAAAAGTTTTTGAATACCTTTTACTTAAATAAATAAACTTGTGACTCTTTTTATAATGCTGTATTTATGTTTACATGTTCTTTAAAATTTTTCTTGTAAATTTGATTGTGTTCTATAGTTTAGATGACAAATATATCTAAATTATGTAGTTGCTTATTTTTGAGACCACTTTAAAATATTACTAAAATAATAGCAAAAATGTATATGATGTTACAGTGCTTAGAAACATACAGTTTGTGCAGAAATAAGAAAAATTCTACAATAAATAAATAAATTCTTTATTTTTCAAAACTGTCATTAAAAATAGATTAAAGAGCAACGTTACCTTTCATTCTTCAAAAAGTATTGCACTTTATTTTGCTTAAAAGCCTTAGAGAAAACTACATCACGAAAATCAATATTTCATTCCACTTAAAATTCTCTCCAGTTATCTAATATTTAATAATTTTTTTTTAAATTATCTAATGAATAGAAATTTCTAAACCCCCTGAATTTATACACAATAAAATTTTTAAATATAATTCAGATATTCTATTTCATTAATGTTGTGCTTTTGAATAAGACAAAGTTATTTTAAGGTATGTTAAAAAATCAAGAAAAAAATACTGGAGAAGCTAGAGAAGTAAATATCTGTTCCATAAAATTTAAAAAGGAGACAAGAATTACTTCTTTTTGTCTCAGCCACAAATTTAAATAAATCACACGGGATGATATGCCATATGTTTTCAAATCCAAAAGACTCGTTAAGCAAATAAAATGTTAAGTATCCAGAGAATTCCTTTAAAATATTTTTCAAAATGAAAGCTTGATAAGTTTGTTTTTTGTAAAAGAACAGGAAATTAAACCCTTTTCTGATTAGTTTCCAGAAAGAATAGTTTAGTTGCAGAGACTTTTCCTTAAATTACCTTCTTAGAGACTCATACTGTTTTTACGTCATTCTTTCAAGTTGTCGCGTTATTCGAAACAAAATAAATTTCCTGCGAGATTTCAGCAGAAGCTATGTTGTTAGATTCTTGAAACAAAATAAATGCATCTGCATCTTTAAAGTTAATTCAGAATATCTTGTTGAACCAAAAATCATTCATGCAAGGTTTCATGAGGAATTATTTTGCTTGTAAAATATGATATTGAGAGATATAATTCACCAATAGATTCATAAATTCTTGAACAACTCTATATAATATTCTTGTTATAATTATTCATATGTAAATTATTTAAAATAATAGTCATGTTTAATGTATAACTAAATTTTGCTTATATTTTGTACAAGAGAATCAATTTATGTCCTTAATAGTTATATATTCTTCTGGAAAAAAATTAGGAAGTGTTGAAAAAATAATTTGATTGAAGTAAAATCTGATAATTTTTATATTAATTAAAATACTTTGTAGTGGGTTATTTTATAATATTCAAGAATAGAAAACGGAAGAATGTAGTCTATGAAATTATTAATTATTTGGCTTTTATATAAAGAAAATCATCTATCAAGCTTGTTTCGTTTAGATATCTTATTGGAACGTTAAATATGTGAATTTAACTAAATGATAAGGGAATACCAATTATCATATAAATTAATGATTTCGCTCAATAAGAGGTTCTTTAATTTTAGAAAATCTGTCAAATAAGGATACAGTGTACAGAATGTATACATGCCAATTTTTTTCAATTATATCCTAGCAAAATCTTCACGGTACTCAAAGATATCTTCCAATATTCTATTTGATTACTGTATCAGATGTTCTTATCATTTAATGTTTGGGTAAATAGTTCTGTATTATTATAAAATTCTTTAAGCCTAATCAGTTAAAAGAGGGATAAATGTGAAATTATATTTTCTGCTACCAGGACTCTCTACAAGCAGATGCCAACCATTACATGCTGCAAGCAAACAAGAAACAATAATTACCTTAAAACATTTATAAATACATTTTTGTCACAATTAAGTTATGTATTTTGTTAACACTTGTTAGTATCAAACCGGCTATCTCGCAATTCTCGTTTAGAATTAAACAGCCTATACAAATTTTTGATCTTTCAAATGAATTGGGCCATGATAAAAGAAAATCATTGTAGGAAACAGTCTAATGGTCTAAAACTGTTGTAAAGCACATTTTAATATCCTCAGTATAAATTTCCTACCAAGAGGATTTTTCGTAGGTAATGTATTGTATTCACAAGTAGTAAAGAAGAAATTCCTCGAAATTTCTAGAAAGTCATTCTGACAGATGTTCATGCTGAAGGTTGAATTACAACACTCATCCATCATTGTTAAACTGTGAATGGGAATAGCACTTGGGATCCTTTGCTTTGAAAATAATGATCTGACATTAAGTCACATGGAGCTACTATCATACGTGATTAGTGATGTTTATAACATTATCAAGTAAATACTCTTTATTTCTTTTCACAAAGATTGACCTAAAAGTAAACAATTTAAATATCAGTGTGCTAATATTTCATTCATTTAAATTTGAAAACTAATTTTTTAGATTTATTCTGACATAATCCATTAGAACATAGCAATATTTTTGCTTTTGATAACAAAAAAATTAAATTTTTCTCTGAATAAATGAATTATCTTACAGGTAAGATAAAATGATTTTCTGTTTTACTTTAAAATAAAACTTACAATAAATTCAACATTTGAAAAATAAAAGCTTTTTTAATAAGTAAACAACATGACAGGATCAAAGAGGAACTATTAGCTGCTAAAATTTCAGATATTTTTTGTATATCAAAGGTAAGTGACTGTAAGATGAGCAATGAAAAATGTTGAAGGAAATCCACGCTGGTCTAGATATATATAACAATTGTGTCCCTCTACAATATCCTGTTAGAGTTATTCCTTTTCCCTGAAGCCTCACATGTTAATCACTAAAATTGCTAAAAAATCGAAGATTAATCCAGGTAAATTATGGTGGCGACTTTTGGAGTTTTATGATAAGGTGCTTGTTGTTCACATTCGAAAGGGTAACTGAAGAAGGTGATCTATATTCTCAATTTGATTATTTATAATAAATTCATAAAAATAAGTAAGAAATCTTTTATTCATTCGGTGAAAAATCAAAGTTTTTACTTCGAGACATTTGTCTCAAAATAAAAACTCTGGTTCTCTATCAAATGAAAAGCGGATACTTCAAGACAAATGTCTCAAAGTAAAAGCAGATATGTCAATCAAGCAAAAGCGGTAGAAAATGCTAGTTGTAAATAGAAAATGGAAATTACAAAGTTTACTTCAGCCATCAAGATTAAAATTGTTTACATAGTTTCAGAAATTTGCAATAAGCAAGAGTTTTAGTTTTCTTATTTGAAAACAATTCAAATATATTCAAGAGGACTTAAATTCACAATCATTTCCATAGTTGATTCCTCAAATCCTAATATATAAAGAGCTGCCTAGTAAAGAGTTATTTACAGTTTCAGATTCAGCGTATTGACAGCGATCTGTATGCCAAAGGTAAAATCTTAAAAACAGAATTAGTAGTGAAAGATCTCATTCTAGTTTTGGTTCTTAGCATACGTTTTCAAATCTGGATTTCATTGGCTGTCTGTAATTTTTGTGAATAGATGTAGGATAAGAGAAAGATTCCAAACATTCACAATTTTTCTTTTGATTAAATCTTTTCTTAAGAAAATGTTTCCTAAGGAGCTGGTCCTCAGGAGAAATAGAACGTAAAGCAAATTGACTCAGTGTCGATCATTTGGCCAATGAATCTGCAATTTTATCGCTTGAAATTTTTGAAAATCTGAGGACCCAAACTAACTGTATTGACAGAATAGAACTAAGCAGCTGGAGAAAAATTGTTGATATTTAAAATAAACCGAAATATTTGTGATATAAGAATAAGAGTCTGTGAAAATTACACATGTTTTATTCCATCTCAGATTTTAGACTCTATATTAAGAAGTACCATGAACTCTACCGAGAAAATAGAATCCATGAAAATAATTTTTCCTGCTGTTGAGACACTTTTCGTAGAAAAAACTTTAATAATACAAATATTTGATGTCCATTTGAAAGCACAAGTAAAAATCATTATATCTCTCTACCTTCTGACTCGAAAACCTTCTGAAATAATTTGCAAATTGTATATTATTAAGGCTATCATTTAGTCTGAAAAGGGGGACCAGAACAACAAATAGAAATTTTTGTTAACATTTTTGACAAATCTACTGGAATTTTTAGCATTTTTGATGCATTAGTATCTTAATTATTGAACCTTCTATTGGAAGAGGTTCATGGCTAGAGGTGATGAGTGGAGTTCATGGCTAGAGTGATGGCTAGAGGATGGCCATTTGATTGTCAGTACGTTTTTGATTGTCAGTACGTTATTATGTTTTTGATTGTCAGTACGTTATGATGTTATTATTGTCAGTACGTTTTTCTGAAGCAGAGACACAAGGAAATAGTGATAGTTGCGATTGTAATAATTTAGGGAGAGCGTTTCTTTACTGGAATAAAGAGATCCCTGCTTTGTGTAGAAGTTTAATATGGGGTTCCACTCAGGAAGACCTGTGAGAATTTGTAGGATAGCGTAGTATGTGCAATTTCAAGGATCTTGAGATGTGCTGAGCATGTTGAAGCAAATACCTGACAGCTCTAACTCCATCTAGAATCAGTAAAAGGCTCCTCAGAATTTGAAAGACATGAGGAGTACATGCACCCCACATGTTCCCTGCAATACTTTTAAAGCATTATGAGTTTTTTGAGATCACTTCTATATTTTTATGAAAATGATGGTGGAAAAAACAAATTGTGCGAAAAATTCCACCGCAAAACTCGAACTTTCTTACTAAAGAAAATAAGATGACTGTTGATGAACAAGTTGATATTAGGTTATCATTATTAGGAACAAAAGTTAATAGCAAATGTTTGTAGGTCTATAGACGATTTCCTTTCTCGATGCTAGTTTTTAATATTAAAAAGTAAATGTTAACTTGAGCTGAGATCTTTCCAAGTTAATAAATTTGTACAATAGACGTACATAGTACGTATGTAGGACATGTGTGCAATTAATCTTTTCAAAAAATCTTTCTTTCCATTAATTTACACATAGTAATAGCTAAGGATATAGAATGGTAAGATATCAGATTGGACATTTTTTTCGGTTTTAAAATTTGAACCGCAGTGGAAGGTTTTTATAGTAAAATACCAGTTAACTATGTATTAATCCTCAAAGACAATATGAATTATGAGCAGAAATGCTATTAAACATTTTAGCAGAGATCTTATTCTGAAGAGACGAGTTCTTACATTTTGTTAAAGCTTCTTGCAATTCAGATGGAGTAAAAAGACCATAAGAATAATAATTACTTGCGCTTAGATCCAGTGAAATACCCTTCAAAAATGGTGAAGGAAATAAAAATCAGTAAACAAACATCTTAAAGAGGGGGATCTATAACAAGATTATTCTTCTTCAATATGATAAAATGTAAATTTCTTATGATTGTAAATCTATTTTGAAATTTGAAAATAAAAAAAATTGAAAAAATGAAAAAATTTAAAAATTGAAACTATTCCTTAATGTACCTGCTGAAATTATTATTTCATTTCAATATTTACGAGAAAGAAAGGAAAAACTAATATAATTCAGCTATAAGTTTTTTATATACTATCCAAAAGTATTTATCATACGTGCATTCCGCAAGACGCAACAGACGTCATTTTTGCCCTAAGAGAAAACTAGCATCAGATGCTGTATTCTACCATCGTCGAAACTAATAAAAATTATTAACGTAGGGATGGTTGAATTATTAAATAGAGGGAAGATTAAAAATTTCGTGATAAGTATTGAAGGAAACAAATATCCAACCACTGAATTGATTTTCTACTCATTATGAGAAGATCAATGCCTTCAATAGTTAGTTATATAGGTTTTAGAAAGTTACTGATAATTATAAAAAAATCCGGAAGATTATAAATATGATGTGCTGAATACCATATGAGGATGATTAAATATCAGGACATAAATCTTAGGCAATGAAAGAGTGAAATTAATGCGTGAAGGTAAGTAATGAGAATCGTAATGGGTTGGAATTTCAGAATTCAGGAAACTTAATGGAATCACTTTAATGGGGTGCCACAGGCGCGCATGATGTGCATCTGTGTGAAATTCTAATCGTTTGCATATCTCACCTCTGATAATGCATGTTGTAAATTTCATGTTATTTGCATGTAACCATCAGGGTGTTGCATTAATGGTGGCCAGAAGTTTATATGAGGCGTCTATATTATTTATTTTTCTATAAATAATTTTTGTTAATTGCTTAGATTTTATAATGTTTCCAGACGGTATCTAAAATCTTAAAGACTTCCAAGATATGGCTCGTATTCTTCCAAAAGTATTCAAGAGTTAGGATGAATGCAAACTTGATACGATATATGCCGTTTATGGAGAGTTTTTTAATGGTATATTCCATGTCGTTTGAAAAGGATTTTTATTACAATCTAGAATTATAAATACATAATAACAAATGTTAAAATGTCTTGGAATTAAAGTCTGTTTTTAAGACAAAGCTTGTGGAAACATTTGCATTGTCCTCCGCAACCATTGGACAAATTCAACTGGTTCATGGGAAATTTCTTTTGATAATGATATCATCTCTGCTTGAAATCTAAGATTGGTGCCATAGACGAAATCTAAGAGTGGTGCCATAAGCAAAATACTGGAAGCATACTTTGAAAGTCGAAAGTACGTCAAGAAGGACAAATGGTAACATCTCTGTTTAGAAAAGATGTCATGATATGGCTTGCCTTAAGATGCGATGAAATCATACGATCCTTTAATTACTGCACCACCACTTCTTCAAAAAAATTTTAATTATTTATTCCTAGTGATGTAGACATTTTTTTCCGTTTTCAGGAGTTTATTAATCACAAAATCCCTTGCATGTATGTAACGTGATATTGTATTAGTAATTAAGGCATTCTTTCTAAAATCAGTATTTGATATTGTTCTTCAGAGCCTGTTTATAATTTGCCATCACCATCACTCAGTATCCTTGTGTGTAATAAAATTCCTTTTGACAAGGTTTCTTCTTTCGCGACTGCGAGAAATTCATTTTCTCTTTTTAACGGGATGTTCACATCGGTGGTGTCTGAATATTCTCTGTACGAGACAATATTATCAATGAATAAATGAAAAACATCTGCTAACTTAAAATTTAATACCAGTTTTATTCATACTACAGAATAAACAATGAAATTTCATTCCTTTTTTCCATGATTTAAAATTTGTTATGCTCTACTTAATTGAACATCTAAAATATATTTAAAAATTCATTTTTAAAAATACCTATTTCTTTCGAAAACAGTTTAAAAATAAACGTAATTTATTTTTTTGACTATGAGTTTTAAAAATATTAACTTCCAGAAAAGTGTTTTCGTTTTATTACACTTCAACTAATTGATGCCACTTATGGACTTTGTGTGGCACTGAAAATACTATCTAGTTACATGATTTTTTTCGTATGATATGAAAGTGATAAGTAATTAAAAAAAATTTTTGCATATACTTACATTTATAATTGTAAAATTTCTTCCATGTTTCGTTGTAGATATACTTACTTCGTTTTTAGATCAAGACTTTTAAAAAGAATCAGAAAATATTTGTTATTTCTTTAAAATTTGCTTAAAGTGAAATTGATGGGTTATAATGATATTATTAATTTATTATTGAAGCAAAGCTGCTTAGGAGTTTTTCATTTTGAGAAGAACAATAATTTAATAAGATTGAAAGAAACAATAATGTTCTTTAAACATTATATATATATATATATATTAAAAGTTTTCTTTGGTAACTAGAGCTGTGAACTACTGTAGAGAATTTTCAGCTTTCTTTCCAATTCAATAAAATCAAGAATATAGCAAATTCATTTATTTTGATCTGTTATACAAATAATTCTTACTTATGATAATGATTTATATGTACCTAAGTCATCTTTAAAAACATTGCGTTTACTTTAATAAATGATTTTTTACTTAAAAAGTTTGAGAAGTGTTTAGATATATAAAAAACAATGAAAATAAATTAAAATGTTTTTTTTAAAACTTTGTTATGAGAAATTATTAAATGTTAAGGGAATATTTTATTTCGTTTAACAACAAACATGCTTTTTTTTATAAAATATAAAATGGCTGATTAAGAATTAAAATTTACCCGTTGTTTAAATGTTTTCTGAAAAACAAAATTATAATTTTGCAAAATTTAAAAAAAATGTTAATATTATTAAAAATAATTAGAAAGTTCTAAAGTTTCTGTTAACTTTCCCAATGAAATAGAATTTTTCAAGTGAATAACACAGTTAATTAATGCTAATAGAGAAAGATTTTAGTATTGTTATTAATCTCTGAACTTACTTACGTGATATGTATTTTTATACAAGATATTTTAGAATAAAATCAGATTTCAGTGGCAAAAAATAATACGTTTGTATTCCCCGTAAAATAATTATATATATTAAGTAATTTAAGAAGTAATTAGAATATTAAAGTATTAAAAATCAGCATATTTACATTCATTATACAAAAGTAAATAATCATACCATAAGAATGTAATAATTTAATTTACATAAATAGTTAAGCACTTAATTATCCCTATCACAATCGTTTTATTTGGAAAAAATACAAATGTATTGCTTCGATAGAAATTAAAAGTGATTATTTTTTATAATTTTGTATCATTCAAATAATTTATACCTCTTTAATATCTTTAAATGTTAAAATGTATTAGTATTTTAATTTCAGTTTTAACTCTTGTACGCAAATAAATTCATAAAGTTTAGAAAATACATTTTAAATTCATGTAAACTGGCACTATCTAATTCCTATCACATATTTGTAATTAAAAATTAACTGTAAACCTTTCTTTATTTATGTAAGGTGATTTAAGATTCAACCAAAAATGTGTTTTAATTTCAAATTAGACACATTATACTTGAAATTAATATACATACAATGGGTTGCTCATTAATTCGATTGTTATATATGAATAAAATATAAAAATTTTGTATATTTTTATATTTTATTCATATATATTCAAAATCAAAATTAAATGTTTACTTTAAAAGTTATTGAAGTGTAAAATTAAATTAAGAAAATAACAATATATTTTCCGTAAATAGCTTTCAATTATTGTTTACTAAATTAAATTAATGTAAATAATTATACTTTTACTGAACAATATGGATAATGTATAGAAACATGGCTTATGTAAAAATTCTAAGAATGCGAATAAAAAAAAATGCCACGACATTTTTTATTTATTGTGAATTATTATATGTTTTAAAAATTAAACGTTTCATCAAAAAGTATTTTAATGCTTAAATATATTTTGAAAGAATTAATTGTTTTTGAAATTAATAAATGCATTTAAAACCACATTCATTTCCTACAACTACGTAAGTATTTCCTAAATTACATTGATTTGAAATTTGTTTTTATTCTAATTGATGACGATAAGAAGTTCCTTCAATAATTAACTTCGGCAATCAGATTTATTTATTAAAAAATCAAAAATGCATGGGATTTCGCATTTGATTAATAATGTCATTTGTGTAAAAACGTGAGTGTTTTTGCCACAAAATGTTGACTTTAAATTAATTTATTTCTATAATGTTTTTATTATTAAAAATCAAACGATGTTTTTTTTCAATATAAAATTTCATTATTCTTATATATAATAGCATTTACTTTTATAAAATAGGAAGAAGATAAATAACTTAATATTTTTTTAATAAATTGATCAAATAATTAACACGGACATAATTAATAAATATTTCGAAATAAAATCATATTTAATATATATAAAAAATTATAGGATAGTAATCAGTAATTTTTTAACGATTCTCTCGTTTTTAATGAGAAATAAATTTTTAATCAGACATAAATATTAGAGAAGTAAACACTTAAGGTAGAAACTAAATATATCGGCAATAATCATCAAAATTAAACATCGTAAAAGCAGTAAAAATAATTATTTTATTATATAATGACGATTTATAGAAGTATTTTTTAAAATAACTATAGTAATTATAAATAATTATTTTATTTTCACTAAGAAAATATATTTTAAATTTGCTTATTAGAGAATGCGCTTCAATTCTAAATTTCTATTTTCTTATTCACTGAAAATTAATTGCAATCAACTTTGCTTCATGCTCTTCTCTTGTGGTGTAACTTTAAAATCTAAAATAATTAATTTAGTGTAAAACAAATTTGTCTTTGTTAATAATTAATCTTTATATATAAAGATTCTGAAAGGCCTCTTTCATATAATTTTTGTACTTTGTCATAAAAAAATCAGTCTAGTTAAAATATTCTTGAATAAAATAGAATGATAAACATTTATCTATCTAAAGTCAACTGTTATTTCTACATTCGTGAAAAAAAGTTGTTTGATAAATTGAATAATAAGATTTAAAATTGCATATTACATTCTACTAGTTTTAAATTTCTTAAGGATTTATTTATAGTAAGAGAAAAAGTTGATGGAAGTAAAATAAATGATTCTTTAATTTACAATTATTAAGAAACCAAGCAATACTTTTGTAGTTATTTTTATAAAATGAATTTACTACTTTCTTGGAAATAAGTTTTTTAATACATTAACCTTATTAATATTACAACTTATTAAAAAGTCATGTAATTAAAATACTGAAAGAATTTTAATTAAAATCTTTTAATTGAATATTTTATATTCTTTTTTAAAATGAGTATATTTTATTAAAATGTTATTGTGTCATACATTTATCTTTCTTTTTAGAGTCATCGTTATTATTCTATAAAAAGTAGTATAAGAAAACTAGTTTTTCTAAAAATTTTATGAGCAAAGTTAGTAATATAATTTACTAATTCACAAAGAAATAAAAGTAAAAGGTTGATAATTTTTAAAAGATAATTAAAATAGCTTAACAGAATTAATTATTTTTCTTTTAAAAATTAGGTGAAAAAGTTAAGATTCCTAACTTTTAGCCCAATTTTGGTAATTATTATAACTATTAAAAATCATTATATTAAAAAATATATTTAACTTTAACATTTAAGGGCAAACAAAACTTTACAAAAAGCACAATAACTAAGTTAACACTATAAGGACAATTAAAAGTACACTTAAATTGATAATTTGCTCTTAGGTTTTGAGAGAAAAATATGATTTATTTAGAAATGATAAAATTTTTATTTCATCAATGAATTTTTGATATCCAAGATAATTATTTTCCTTATTTATGAAGTTTAAATATTTGTTTCATTTTCAAACAAAGTTTTTAAAATGTTTTTAATGTAAAATATGCATTTAATAATTATTACGTGTTTGCCCTTAGAAATTTACATTAGAACTTGAAAGTATTTTGAGTACCTTTCATACACATGTCCTCATTCTACACAAGATTTTGTTTCAATTCTACGGAATCAAATATAATAGTTCTACATAAATTTTTCTTTTATTAATCATTGTAAAATGTATAGTTTGCTTGATTAAAAAGAAACTTTTAAATATCGATCTAAAATAAAATTAAAATTTAAAACTATAAGAATTAACGTAAATTAAATTGAGGAAAATAATATAAAGGAGTTCTTACACTTTTTCTGTGTTTAAAATAAATCCACTTTATTATATTTTGATAAGATGTGAATAGAATTTATTACTTGATTGTAAATTTTACTTGATTATAAAAGTTTTAACAATTGTAAATGCATTGACATTTAAAGATTATCTGCTTGGCCGTTAATTTAAATTTATAGGCATTGTATGAATTTAACATTCACAAAGCACAAGTTATTTGATTCAAAATACAAGTCTGTCTTCATTCTGTTAGTGTGCATCATTCTCAGGTGCTATATAAATGCGCGAATAAATGTGTTGCGAATATTCGTTTATTTTATTTCTGAATGAAATAAAACCCTGAAACATATACCTTATGTTTGCAAAATTGAAAAAAAATGATTTAATGTAATGCTAATCATAATTTCTACAGTTAAATAAAAAGTAATTAAAAATTTTCTTTGTATTGTCTTTGAAATAAATAATCTAATGCATCTTACATGAAATCAATTTACATGCTAAAACCTCACTATTATCAAACGAATCTCACTCATTAAGTATAATTCATAAAATTAGAATTTAAGAGTTTTGAGTTTACTATGAATGTCTTCAGCATTTCAGTCAGATTTAAGATGTCATTTTTTGAATTACTTGAATTTAATCATAATAAATTTCAATGTTTTTAAAAGCTTTAGATATTTTGCAAGTTAATTGTATAACGTGTGAGTTACTTACCATTGATGTCATTGTTTGCATGAAAAATATTGTTTCGAAGAAGTTTAAGAATAAAGACAGAGTAGAATTTTTCCTTAATTTTCTTTTATCAAATGATGCAGATAAAAGAGGAAGAGAAGTATTTGTCAATTTGTTTGACTTTTATTCTATGGAAATGAATTTATATTTTTTGTTGAAATGCTAGGAGCCAGAATAAAATTAAACCATGTTCAATATGTTTTTAGTCTTCCCCTTCTCAGAATTTAACATTTTGTTTAAGGAAATAGAATAATACACAAATAAGAAAACATTTTATTATTAAAAGTATAACACGCAAATTATGTAATCATTAAATTACACAATGCGTTACGTTAAGTGCATTTAGTATATTATTACATTGCTAAGAGAAATGCAAGTTTAAAAATGTGCATCAGGAGTTAAAAATTCATTTATACGATATATAGAAAAATTATTACAAACTTTTTCGTCTTTTGTCTTCCTATAGAATGTAATTTCCTTTAAGTGCGATGCTGAAAAAATATAATAAGGAAATGTGAAAAACATTTTGAAGATGCAGATATTTCTATGATAAAAATTGGAGTAATTTTTAAATACCAGCTTGATGACATAAATGTAAACCAAATATGTTACTTTTCTGTTAATATGATGACACTGAGCTTTACCAAAAAGAAATCTAATACAGGCAGTAAAATATCGGTTTATTGATCTATGAATACTTTTATAAACAAGTTTAATAACAACGTAAAATATTCAATATTGTTATCCTTTTTTAATCGAAATAAAAGGAATTTTAACTTATTTGTATTGAAAATATTTTGTTAAACATATTTTAATACTTTTCTTAATAGAAACAAATATACTTTTCTGTAATTATAATATGTCTTTAATATATATTTTGTTACTGAATAATAATTAAATTATGTGATAGCTACGGGTAAATTTATAAAATAAAACTTAATTTATCTATTCTATTAATCGAAAACAAATTTATCAATTTAATATTATAACTATTTGGTTGTTAATGATACGCTGTAATATAGAAACCAAAATTACTTATTTAATTTGAATCAATGTTCAAAAGATTCAAATATCTATGTTTTTAGACATCAAGAGTGGAATTTTTTCGTATTACATATTTATATGTTATGATTTACTTTTTTCATATATTGCTATTTTCTATATTCGTATTTGATCAATTTTCCATTTAACAACTTTGTTCGCAAAATCATTTCTTGTACTTCTTAGAAATATTTTTCTAGCTTATGCACAATTACATTAATCAATTAACAGTACGCATTGTCTTACTAGAATATGACATCATTGTTAAGTTGTCTGACGAAGACGAATATTTTTAATAAATCTTTTATTTAATGAATATAATTCTTGATTAAGCTTGAATAGTATAATAATTGCAACCGAAAACGTCTTAGATTATAAAAGAATTTCTACAGCTGGTACAACTCCGCACACATAATAATCTGCATTGGCGGAATATTAGAATCTGGGATGCACTCCCAGATTTTAATTGGTTATATTGATACTTTTTTACTTGAAACATTTCCCTAATTACGTTGGTACTTTTTTATACGAAATATTTCCCTAAAATTGCTAAACTTATCTGGTAATTCCATAAGAAATAATGAAGCTAAAATATGTTGCTAATAAAAATCATGTCTCATGAGCACATGTTGACTGCTAACATTTAAATGTTTCCTTGTTCAAAAATAATAGATTTTTAAAAGAACGCATTTTTAAGATAAACAATTAATTCTTTGAACGTTTAAAAAGATTTATTTTAAAAATACTATTTTCTAATAACTTAAGATTTCTACAAAAGCTAAATATATATGATTTAATATTTGGCTAAGAGAATAATTAAATAAGCGCTGTTAGTGCAAAATGAATAATATTTTTTTTATTTTAAAAAAAATTAATTGTTAAAATAAGATAATAATGAGATATGAAATAAAAAATATTAAATTAAAATAAATATTATATCTTAAATATAATATAATGTTGAGTCTGATGTAGAATTAAGTGGAAGTTACATTGTTATAACATTGACAAACGCATGATTTACTCTGCAGTTTATTCTTTTATTATTTATATATGCATATTATTTAATATTATGAATATATTTTATAAAATACAGAAATTTATTTCATTGTTTATCCATTTTTTAAACTCTTGTTGTATTGTCTAATAAGTATACATTGATGTATTGTCTAAAAATAATACATTTAGATTAAAAGTTGAAAGTATAAGCAATAAAAATAAATAGTAATTAAAAAAATCAAGATTCATAAAATAAATACTGAAGAAAGTTTTATACTTTAGTTATTCATTTTTGTAATCAAAAATATTACTCATTTTTTTAATGACTGTCAAACTATTAAAAATAATTAGTTCAGATGAACAAATATTTCTTAAATTTGTTCTTAAAATTTCAGAAGACAATCCATTAAAAGTGGATTTTATTTTAACATCTATATGGACTGATTATTATCCTTTTAATTAAATTTCACGAAACTTTAGACATTTGGATTTACAACTTTGCAAAGTCATTCACACTAATTAATAAAACAAGTCTTCACAATACTTGCTGAAATCATGGATGTTAATAATTTAAGCGGGGCATTGTGTTGTTTAATGACAGATATTTAGGAACTCATTACTTTCTCCATCAACAAAAGGCTAATCCGGAAATTTTTATCCACCCAATATTAAACTTATTCTTTGTACTAGTTCGGTTAACATTAAGTACTAAAGTTTTAATTTAAAGTGTTTCTTTAAACAAATAAAGCGTGGTATATTTTCAAATGTAAAATATTAAAGAAAATATAAAAAATTTTGAATACGTTATTGTATACTAAATTAAATATTCAAGAGCTCAATTTTTTTAGATAAACAATAAAAACATGAATAAGATGTTTTCAGTTTTTAATTAATTTCAATTTTATGTATTAAAATAGAAATACACATTTAATCTCCTTTAAAAGTACTGCACAATTTTTTTTAAGTAATTAAAGCTAATTTCTCTTGGCAATTGCTTACATATTTTGAATGATTAATTAAGCTATGTTATGCTAAATTCTTTACAAATATGACTTATAAATATTTAAGTTTTTATTATTTTAGTAAAGTGTCATGAAATGTTTCATTTCAATTGTATTTAAAAATGTCAGTGTTAGTTTATGCTTAAATAGAAATATAGTCATTAGTATATAATTTTTATACATTTTATGAAACCCAATCAAAAAATGCATGTGTTTATGGGTATGAATAAAAATATTTTGTCTAGAAAAATGTCTGACGTCTAAATGTAGTCTATATTTAAAACCTAGAAAAGTTTATCTTACAAATTCATTAGTTTACAATGCAACACAATATTATTATAACTTTGTTTTTAAGTTGATGGCTCAAGAGTTCTTTTCCCATATTGCTTAAAATCTTTATTGATAAGCAAGTATCAATAGCGAAATTATTTTCTTGCTGCTTTGTGATTATAATGAAGTATTTATTTAGTGAAATGGATGTTTTATTCATTTAGTGAAATAAATGTTTTATTTATTTAGTGAAATAAATGATTGCGTTGTTGAAAATATTGCAATTATAAACCATTAAAGTTAAACATTTTATCATAACACTAAACCACTTGGTTCAACAAATAAAGTAAAAGAACAATATATTAGCATAAGAGTAAAAAATCTCTGCAAGATTGCAAATCATTAAATCTGTTTTATATTAGGAAAACATTACTTATAAATTACCAGTTATCACTATTTTCTTTCCGTTCAATGAATATTGTATGTGATAATAATGAACCGATTTTGCATTATTTAAAAAATACATTTAAATAATTTTATTATTTTTCACGATGACTATTTCAAATTTGTTTTCTTGAAATGAGGAACATAAATTCACACCATGTAGTAAACTCCGCATGCAGCTGATACCCAGTAAAAAAATCATAGAAAAAAATGTACTTACTATTCCAAAATAGAAAATGACAATCCAAAATGGGCTCAAAACTAATTGTCAATTAAAACTCCAATTTAATGTGTCACATATTTAATAAGTATTATTAAGGAATCGGGAATAATAATTTAAAATATAGACCGTAATTTATTACTTAAATTTGATGCTTTGATTATTTGTAAAATATTCCATATTAATGACATTTTTGAAGCAATGAAATGTTTTCAAAAAGAAATTTTAGAATAATACCAATGGAAAGACTATAGCAAAAACAAAATTTTAATTTACGCATTGTGGATTTTGGTGAACCTAACCATGTTGTTACTATTTTATGTAATCACTTATTTAAAGAAACTATTAAATAATCATAAAAATAATCATAAAAATCATTTTTAAGAATTGCTTCTAATATGAAATGAAAAATCAATATAATATCATATGTGTATATTTGCAGCAACCATATTTCATTACTCAGGTGATATGCACTACTGGCCATTAAAATTGCTACACCAGGAAGAAATGCAGATAACAAAATGATATTTACTGGACAAATATATTATACTAGAAATAACAAGTGATTGAATTTTCAAAACATTTGGCTGGATAGATCCTGAGAAATCAGTACCCAGAACAACCACCTCTGGCAGTAATAACAGCAGTTATACGCCTGGGCATTGAGTCAAACAGAGATTGGATTGCATGTACAGGTACAGATGCCCATGCAGCTTCAACACGATGCCACAGTTCATCAACCGTAGTGACTGGCATTTGGTGACGAGCCAGTAGCTCGGCAACCATTGATCAGATGTTTTCTATTGGTGAAAGATCTGGAGAACATGCTGGCCAGGGCAACAGCCGAACATGTTCCGTATTAAGGAAGGTCCGTACAATATCGGCAACATGCGGTCGGGCATTATCCTGCTGAAACGTAGGGTATCGCAGGGCTCGAATAAAGGGTAGAGCCACGGGTCGTAACACACCAGAAATCTAACGTGCACTGTTCAAAGCACCATCAATGCGAACAAGAGGTGACCGAGACGTGTATCCAATGGCACCCCATACCATAACGCCAGGTGACGATAACGAATGCACGCTGCCAGTGTGCCTTCACCACGATGCTGCCAAACACGGAAGCGACCATCATGATGCTGTGCACAGAACCTGGATTCATCTAAAAAGATGACGTCTCGCCATTCGTGCGCACAGGTTCATCGTTGATCACACCATTGAAGGCACTCTTGTCTATGACGCAGCGTCAAGGGAAGCCGCAGCCATGGTCTCCGACCTGAGAGTCCATGCTGCTGCAAACGTCGTTGAACTGTTCGTGCAGACACTTGTTGTCTTCCAAACAAACCCGTTTTTTGACTCACGGCTCGTGACGTGGACACGATCCATTACGGCCATGCGGATAATATGCCTGTCTTCTCGGCTGCTAGTGATAGGTGGCCGTTGAGATCCCGCATGGCTTTCCCTATTACCGTCCTGAACCCATCGATTCCATATTCTGCTAACAGTCATTGGATCTCAACCGACACGAGCAGCAATACTGCGATAAATTAAACCACAATCCTGGTACGCTACAATTCGACCTTTATCAAAGTCAGAAACGTGCTGGTACGCTTTTCTCCTTCTTACACGAGGCATCACAACAACTTTTCACCAGGCAACAACGTTCAAATGCAATTTGTGTACGAGGAACCGGCTGAACAATTTCCTCATTTTAACACAATGTAGGTTTCGCTACTGGCGCCTGCTTTGTCGGAATGCGCTGAAAAGCTAATCATTTGCATTTCACAGCACCTTCTTCCTTTCGTATAAATTTCACGTCTGTAGCATGTCACCTTTTTGGTGTAGCAATTTTAATGGCCAGTAGTGTATATTCAATTTAAGGAATAATATTTAATCAATTAATTAAAAAAAATTGATCATCACAAGTTGATTCAACAAATATCGTGATATCATTATGTTGAGCATAGAACAAAATAAATGTAAATTAAAAGTTTTTCTTCTAAAATCTATCTAATATTTATTTGTCTTGAAATTTTCAAAGATAGTTTAAATTATGTAGTTTATAATGCAGAATATAAAAAAAATAACGTTATCACAAATTTCGTAATTGATGACATGCAGTAAAAGAAGGAGAATTTGATTTTTCATATTCATATATACACATATTTGACCAATACACATTTAATTAACTTAGGGAATCGATTCTGGTCTAAAATAATTCTTAGAATGAGATTCTATTTTGTATGAATGATTGTGATTGAAATTTAAATCGTACTTAAAATTCATATTGCGAGTTGAAATTTACAGCGCTGTCTATGATACGTACGTATTTTGTAGCATAAATGGTTTTGTATAACACTAATGTACTTTTTATTTTTGAACTCAGTATTTAGTAGAATATATTTTCGAGTTTGATGAATATAATTAGTCACCATTTTTGTGCCTTTGTTGCAAGATACTGATGAGAAAGTCTATGTAACATTTAAAATTGCCAAATTATTGAGAATTCTTAAATAAACATAAAATAAACTGAGTAATTGAAGACTTTAAGAAGATTTTCTTTATCAAAATATACTATTCTAAGGCAACTTAAGGTTTTGAGTTACTTTCATTAAGATCCATTAGATAACGCCTCCTTCTTGGATTATTAATTAGCGGTTTTGCTGAAATAGTATTATTTTTAAACACTTCGGTAAGACAATTTTATTTAACTCAGAGTATGTCAATATGGCTTATCATTTACAATAATTAGGTCAAATATAATGTACGGAGAAATTCAACAGCAAAATTGGATTCATTTTTTAAAAGATATTAATTTGTATAACATGTAGATAGTTGACAGTGGAACTTTGGAATTTTATGATATTTATATATTTTATATCATTGATTTCTTACACAATTGATAATAAATAAAATTTTAAAGTTTTCTTTTCTGCATTAACGATTATTCGTTACTCTGTCTATGAATTTGTAATGGGAACATAGAGAACATTGCGAACCCAACGGATTTAATGTGCCCCAGTCGCCATTAGTGAACACGACGGGTCTTCGGCTAAGCCAAGATTCGAACTCACTACCTTTTGGTAACGAGAACCATGCCTTAACCAACCTGGCCACAGTGGCCTCCACAATTCAAAGTAATAATATAATAATATAGTTAATTGAAAAATTCTATAAAATAAAATAAAATAAATAAATAATGGGGTTAAACTTTAAATAATAAAATTCAATTTATGATTGATTAATAAAAAATTAATTCAGAACAAAATGTATTTTAATACTACCTTAGTTAACGAAATTTACGTACTTTATTAAGTAAATTCTGAAATAGAAATATAATTTAATTATTTAAATAAACTTATAATATAATAAGGGCAAAATTATGGATTTAAAAACCAATATTTTAATAAGTTACAATCTCTATTAACAATGTCTTATGTAAGAAATACAATCCTACGTTTACTTTAAATATGCAACACATGTCATATCTGATTCTATAACACGTCTAATTGAAATTTCAACACTTTAAAAATAGAGAATATTTGCTAGTAGTTATTTTCAAAACTCTAGATGTAGTAGGTTTTTATTTTCTTTCTATAATCTCAACTGTGATTTTAAGATATGTTTCAGTGTTGCCAGCTTTATGCTTAAATAACATTTTTAGTTTTTATTATTAATATTTTAAGTATTTAATTCATCTATATAAAAATTGATTTTCCTGAGATTTTAATTAAAATAAATTAAATACAATAAAAAAATACAAAGAGAAAATTTTATTTGTAAAGAAAATTATTTTTAATAAAGAATAAAGATAGAATATATTATATGTTCAACTTTATGAGGGTTTAACTGCCTCATATGACATATTAGTACAGTGTTAGAAATAAATAAAGTTTGTCTTCAGAAAACGTTTTCATTGTAAAAAAAAAAACATTGTGACGTGACGGTTTTTCTAATCTAGAAAATTTAAATTTTTTGAAACTTTAAGCATTCAAATCATTGATGAATCTTGATTTGTTGGAAATAATGCGATTCAGTATATAAAAAATTAAATTCAAACATTTTAATCGTGATATTTTACTCAACCGTTGAAAGAAATTGAAATGATGAAAATCAAAAGTTGTTTAAAATTCATTATATATTTAAAAAATTTTCTTAAAACACTTCCTCTTAATTAAGAGTTTAAAGTCAAAATAAGATAATGAAATTATTGCCTAAATGGAATTCTATACGAATGAAAAAGAAAGAACTTTTAAGTGACTGTTCTAACTGCTTGTTGATTCCTATAAAGTTTTCCAAATTTGCCGTATTTCTGAATACATCTAATTTATTTTCTATAAAAAGCCGCCCAACCTGTCTAGTGGTTAGCGTAACTTACTACGGATGGGGTGGACATGGGTTCGAATCCCGGCTCGGGCACTTTCTCTGTGTGTTTCTTGTCCTTCCCTCTGGTGGTGGATGAATGTGGCCCACCTATAAGCGGGTTTGTGGTAGTGTGGCGTGGGAATGCCACTCGTATTTTCGTGACTTGGTTCACAGGTGCCCACCGGGTAACGATAAAATGAGTTGCAGTTTCCAGCTTTGTCACGGCAAATGGGCTAATGTACTTACTTGCTCAAGGGTGCCCTTCATTGGAAATAAAAAAAAAAATTCTATAAAAATCCCATTTAAAATTTATGCATAATTTTATACAATTTATTCTCAAATTTTAAACTAATAATTAAAGTTTAAGATCTTTACACACATGAATTAAACTTTTAGGAATTCTACAGGACAAAGATATAATATAACAATTAAAGACTATATTAATATTCATAAAGTATGCAATATTGACGAAAGTTATTTTTTGTGTTCAAAATTAGAGACGATATAAAAAGATTTTACATGCAGCGCTATTTGTTATTTCACTTCTGATTAAAACTCCCTTAAAAATTAAACATTTTTCTTGTGTTACTTTTTAAAACTGTTCAATTTTAAAAAAATAACCGAGAAATATCAGATATTTTAAAAGTTGAAGAAATTATAATTTCCGAAATTGACAGAAGACGTGACTTGATAAATTCATTAGATAAATAAAATTTTAGATGAGAATTTCAGAAGTAATTGGAAATTAACGAAAAGTTTTTTTTTGTTTCTAATGGCGGGCACTCTTAAGGAAGTATAGTACATTATCCCATAAGCCGCAACATGGCCGGAAACTGCTACTCATTTTATCGTTACCAGGTGTCCACCTGTGAACCAAGTCACGGAAATACGAGTAGCATCACCCACGCCACCACCACAAACTCGTTTATAGGGCGGGCCACATTCATCCATCATCAGAGGAAAGGACAAGAAACACAGAGAGAAAGTACATCCATGCCCGAGCTGGGATTCAAACCCAAGTCCTCCCCATCCATAATCAGTTACGTTAACCACTAGACAGGTTGGGTGGCAGTAACGAAAAGTTGCATATTACAGTTTAAGTATAGTAAGTTCCTCTGATAGAACATAGAAGTTTTAATAAACTAGCGATTAATCCTCAGGTTTGATTTGCCATTCGATTTTAACTTAAAATGTCAAAACTAAAGAAGCAGATTGAGAATAAAGAGCATTGAAATCAAATTATCTGTAGTTTAAGATTAGTAAGTTTGTTATAAAAGGAGAAAATGTTTCAGAAAATTACTTTAAGGTAGTTCAAGCCTAGAGAGATCTTGCTCATTAACGGAAAAATCTTTCATCTTTATTTCCATGGCAGAGTAGTCAAGAAAGGCCTAGCTGTGAAACGGGTGACTAGGTAAAGAAATGTGCCAAACTCAAAATTTCATGAAATAGGGCAAACGTGGTAATTTTTCATCAATGGGACGGACGGCGATAAGTGCATTGAAGCCCAATGACTCCCTCTCTTCCAAAATGTTTTAAACTTTTGGCCCGTTTTCTGTTTTATTATACAGGGAAGCTTGAGGCAAAACAAATGACAAAAAACTTTAGATATTAGGTTAAATTGTCAGTGGCTAAAGGCTGTTACGTTTGATCTTGCTTTAGCATTCAAAGCAATTTTTTGTCTTGAAAGGTACATTGAAAATAATGATAATTTATGTGATGGTAATATTTTAATAATAGTAATAATGGATACGTTTCAAAGCATTTAAAACATTTTTCTTCCATAAGTAAAAAAAAAATAACACTTTTAAAAAATGATTTACATAGTTCCCTTAGTCACAAGTGTATTTTTATTTACTTTGCTTTTAATGGATTTTCCAAAAACGCTTTATACCTTTATTAGTGTCAATTAGTCATTTAAAATAATGATATTTAAAAATTGTGTTAGATTGTGTTTAAGTAAAATTATTTTTTATAAAGGAATTTTGATAAAGCCTTTTGAATTTATTTATCAAAAAAACTGTACGTTTTTTTTCTATTTCATTGAAGCTGCAGTACTACAGACATCACATTTAAAATTACATTGTTATCAATCTTAATAATTCAAGAATATCAATTTATTGTCTGGATTGATAATGCGCCAGAATTTTATAATTTTATTTTTCTTCGGTTTTTCATTTTTTCCCCTTACTGCAAATCATTTTATGATTTTATACTTGTTATTTATTTTAGATTTATGTTATTATAATTATATGTTGAAAGCCTTAGTATGTGAGAAATGTGGTTTATAATTTTTTTAAATTCCTTTTAAAAAAATTACATTAAATTATTGAATTAATGATAATGTATTTAGTTCTACGCAGTACCCTTTTCCAGATTTAACCTACATAAAAATTTATAATGATAGTATAATATAATGCATACTTAGTTATTAAATTCCAAGTATGAAATTATATTAATAGGTAATAAAAAAGCATATAACACTAAAGTCCTTTTAATTAAATTGAAAAATTATAATTTTTTATAGTAAAAATTAACTAAATTCTTTTCAAAGATTAATGAATTTATAATTTGCTTCATGTAATTTTTATAAGCATTCATGTTCAAACTTATTTTAAGCAAAAGTTTTGTACTTTAAAAAATGAGTTACTAAAAGAATATATCCAATATAAGATAAACTTACAAGTCTCACCTGCAGGGGAGCAAATTGAGAAGTTTACTTTTAATTGATCCTTTTGTATATTATAAGGAACTTATTTTTTAAGTTACTAAACAAGAAGTGAGTTTAGATTACAAATTATGCATCAAAGAAATATATCGTAACTTTTTTTTAATATACATTGCAATAAAAAATAACAGTAATCTTTATAAAACATATTCTTAATTAATTTTCTTTGTATTTTATAGAATAATCTTTTCAAAGTATTCTAAACTTTAACACTGGAGGAAACAGAAAGAAAATTCTTAACAAAAAAGCTTTTATTGTGTGATAAACTACATAATACAGCGAGTGTAATATTACTTTGTTATATCATGAAATATTCTAATAAAAAAAAGAATAATAAAAAGTTTTTGAAACATCATATTAATCCTTTTTTTACTGGTTTAATATTTTTCTTTAGTATAAACTAATATTAGGTTTATATGCCTTTTTGTAAAGATACTATTAAAAGTTATATAGATTTTTCAATTTCTAATGGCTCATTTATATCACATACACTGTTAATAAGTTTAAAGAATCTTAAAATGAATTATATACATTATTTTTTACCATATAATTAATAAATAGCAACGATTCAATTGCTATTTTAGGAAATTCAAAATGGTTTTTCATCAATAAATCTTTTCTTATTATCTTTTACTTTGACTGAAAATTGCAAATTTTATTTTCTAATATTTAATTTCACTTGTGTAATAATATAACTTGATTTGGAAAATCTATTAAACTAAAACATTGTAAAAACTCATTTTTTCAATTAACCAAATCAAATAGAAAATATATTCCATTGAACACATTCAGCATCATGATAAGCCCCATTATAGCAAATTTTATTCTGGTCGTTTTTAAAGAGAATTCCTGCTGAAGAACGTTTGTGTATCAGAAAATGAAAATAATTTACTGTGTTTTCCAATACGCTTGTAATAAACATGATCTTGGATTCATGTAAGTTAAAAATGAAAGGAGGCTGGTTAATCTTTCTGTTAAAAACAAAACTGTTTTCGTGCAAGTAATTTGTATTTGTTTGTGATTCATTTAAATACCTCATTCCTTTAAAAAAGACATCCTTTTTCAGAACGATTTTTTCCAAGATGCTTTGCACAAGATTTCAAAGAAAATCAACTGGTCTGTTTGATGACTCATCCTCTTGTATTTATTTATGAAGTAAAAAAAAAAATCATTTTAAATTTGGAGGAATTCTGGAAACGTAAGAGCTTTTATTGAGGAATGTGAGAAGGAGGATTGTTAAATGAGATAGTTGATAATCTGTTTGAGAATGTTATCATTTCTATTGTATGCTGGCGTTTTTTCTTTTCATAGATGTTTGTTAATGCGTGATTCCCCCCTTCTTTAATAAATGGAAGATCATTTGAATGGAATTTAGAGGAGCACTCTTTACATTCTGTCTTTATTGCTGAAAGATTTCTGCAAGAATAATTCTAGCAATGTCATTAAGGTTTTCTTTCAAGCTTTTATTTATTTGACAGAAGACATCGGATGAATTTATTGCTTTAATAAAAGGCTATTTTATAAGTTTCTTCAAATAGGTTTGGAGACACAGAGCAAAATAATGTCCAAAATGTTTTATTAATACTTATATTTTTAATATATAATGTATGATTGTTTTAGTAATCAGTGAAATGTGTGCTAATGGAGTTTGGGCAATTTTCATTAACTGATATTTATTGATAATTTATTAAAATGTGCATATTATTGTTTCATAAATTTACGTTAAAATCTCTGAATTTTTCACTGTTTCTTTCTTTGAAAATTCTTTGAATTAATATAAGATTATCCATTAATACTATTTATTTAATTATATTCGTACTTATATAGAGCTAGTTGTTCTTCATAAATCATCTAATATTTTTACCTGAAAAATATTCAATGATTACAATTTAATATATTCTATACCAGGATTTCTCAGCCTTATTTTTTGTTGAAGCTCTCCAGATTATTAATAAAGTTTTCATGATCGTCCCTTTACTCTTTCAATAAATACAAAAAAAAAAAAAAAAAAAAAAAAAAAAAAAAAAAAAAAAAAA
>JAPDSC010135476.1:10397-25318 GCA_026290005.1 Latrodectus geometricus | reverse complement strand
AAAAAAAAAAAAAAAAAAAAAAAAAAAAAAAAAAAAAGAAAAAAAAACGCACATTATTTACGTAAAAGCCTTTGATTTTAATTCTAATAAACAAACTTTAAAAGTTTAAACTAAAATAATAAATGATTTTTTATCTAAAAAAATAAGTAAAATAAGAGTTGGTACTAATAAGATACTTGAGGTTGCATGTTCTGTACCAGTTGGTTGATTCTAGCTTCTGTTTTTGTCAGAGTTATCATCAGGTCGCTATCGACCTCAAGAAAATTTCGGTGTTTAGTTTTAATTAAAAATAAAGCAAAAAAGCCTGTTCACACAAGTAAGTTGAAGAAAAAGGAACTAGTACTTGTAAAGCAAGAGAGACAAGTTTCGAATTAACAGGCAATCTTTTGATCCAAAATTTCTCCTATCTGGAAGCCTTCTTTCATTGACGAATTAATTTTCTTTTCTAGAAATTCTTCCTGAACTTCTTCTGGTAATTGTAACACATAGACAACAAATGGATATCTTATCATGTACCATATTGGTGACTCTGAATCGATGTATCGATAGTTTCAGATCAAAACTTAATGTAATCTTCGGAAAACTTTATTTTTTTCGCTGCCATATTGCATCTATAACAATAAAACAAATAATCAATGAGTCGCAATGACTGATTTATGAATGAGTCTCCATCTATCACCAATTTAATAAATTAAATAAAAATGAACTGAAGTTTGCAAATACATACCTTTTTAACACTGAGACTCAATAATTTTGCACACTCAAACTGATTTTTCAACAAAAATTTACACCAAAACGTCAAATTAGTCGCATGTTTTCAGGAATGAATTTCACAGATGCTCACGCGCTTCCTATAGGAATACAATTGTTTCCTAGTAATGAATGTTAAATGGAGCGGGTGCTGCAGCGGGGTGCGTGCTGGTTTCGTGTTGTGACTTGTCGAAACTTATATAAACAGCGATTGATGACACCGGGTTATGAAACAGTGGTTGACAGAATGAGTGAATAAATATGATTTTTAATTTCATATATTTTATACGTGTAAATTAAGCATTAGGAAATGTGATTTGTTAATATTATTTCTTAATGTTGTTTGTTTATTTTTTGTTTTTTTCTTGCCTGTTTGCCACCTTAGTTGTAATAAAAATAAAAATATATAAACACTTTCCACCCCCCTTGACATCTTTCTATGCTCCCTAGTTGGGAACTGCTGTTCTATATGGTGAAATACAATTTTTTAAAACAGCTATGGTTTCTGAATTTCATTTAAGAGAATATTTATCTATTTTGAATAACAACCCAATGTGTAAACTGTAAGGATTTCTGTTATTGTAAAAATAAAAGCATTAGAGCATTGTAAAGTGAATAATATTATAAAATGAAATAAAATAAATCTTTCAAATTTATTTTTAGACTATTTTTATTATTCAGAACACATAATACTATACATTTATGAAAGTGATCGCATTTCTTAAAATTAGCTTTTGGGAAAACTTCATGCGAAAAAATGTCTTCTCTGAAAAAATTATTTCTAAATTATAATGAAGAAGATATTGAGATACCATTAATCAGTAAGCATGATATGAAACTAATGCCAGATTTCTAACTATAATTAAAGGCAAAATATTTAAGAATTAAATATAAATTAAAATTTAAAATAGTAATCGCTGAATAATTGTAATTTTGAATTAAATTAATAATGTAATTTAGAAGAATTTAATTTATTTCAATTATGGCTAAAAATATTTTCTAATCACACTAAATAAAGTTAATAATGTAGGAGTATTTAAATTTTATTATGTATCAATAAATTTTTCAATGTGATCGGTATAGTTGATATTTTTGAATAAAAATGATTACACTAGTTATTTGGAAAATTCATTGTAAGATTATTAAAATTTTAGAAAAATAAATGTAATGTACTTAAAAAAAAGAAATTTTTTAAGGTTATTAAATATGTATTTGTAGATTATGATTCGCACATTGTTTAAGCAATGTATCTTTTAATGTGAATAAAAGATAAATATAAAAGAATTTTAAATTTGTTATCAATATAAAAAAAAAAGGTTTCTTAAAATGTTAAATACATCTTTTGAAATTATATGATGAATTAAATGAATGTATAGTACAGTTTTAATATATTAAAGTAATCAATAATTTACTAAAATAAATAATAAGTTAGTTATAAATTTAAAAGTTATAATTTCAAATTGTTAACATAAATAAAACTTTTTCATAGTTAAAGGAGTTGTAATGATATTTGTCAATATCTTTACAACCAGAAACCAGAAAATTCACCAGAAAATTTTCCCATGAAGTTACATTATCTTTAGTATACTAAGTAAATATCTGAGAAATATAATATTAAATATATAATATTTATATAAAATTACAAGTGCATTTACTATTATTAATAAAAGTATTATTTTATCAAGCTGACTAATTTTATGGTATACCAATATTTGAATATTTCAATGAGATGTATTTTCTGTACTTTAAATTCCTTGAAGTAAAATGCCAGATTTTATATAAATTTTTTTCATTAAAAAATAAGTTACTTTAAATGTTAACTTTAATTTTGAATGTTCTTGAAATTTATATTTCAACTGCAACATTAAATTTAAGATAGTTAACTAGAAATAGTGAATTTTTAAGGAAAAAAAAATCCTTGTTTTTGCAATATTTATTTTATATCTACTAGCTTAATTATTTCGTTTATTTATGATTTTGGTATTTTATTTGTTTCGAACATATTAAATTTAATACTTTGCAAAGACAAGAAAATAAGTAATTTTTCAAAGTTTGCATTATATACATTATTACTGTAGCCTTGTATATATTATATGCATAATCGACACAATCCATCCAAAATGGTAATTTTCTTTAGGTAATTTTCCTAAAGAATTTATAGTTATGAAATGTAAAAAAAAATAGAAGTAATTAATATACAAAAATTTGTCATTAAATAAAGAAATAAACGTGAAACAGGAATACAAATTAGAAATATATATTAAAATTTTATTTAATTGTAATAGAATATCTGAAAACATGAAATATGCAAATTGTGGTTTTAAACGTTTCCTAAAATGGAATTTCTATTCTAATTTTGAATTAACAAACATTCTGGTGAAGGAGTACTAGTGAAATACCAATATTTAAGTATTCACATGATAACTGAAAAGCATTTATAATTGCTTCTCTTGAATTAAAGAAATATTATTTTAATACTGAAAATCAACTGTGAAGTACGATTTTTGATTTATTAACCACATATTAATTATTCTTCTTCTGATTATTTATCAATTATGATGATATATAAGGGCATTTCAAAGAATTTTCATAGATAGTAATTATAATCAGGTCTCATAGAATAAAATGCAAGCAAAATTCACAAAATTATTGCAAAATGTTCAAATTATGTATATTTAAAAGCATAAATATTCTTAACAACTAGGTATTTCAAAAAGATAAAAAATTTTGAAATTCCTTGCTTAGCTAATGTTTTGAAATTGCTTGGACAATTTTTCCTGTAAAATTTCAATTAAATAAATTTTTTCGAAACATTAAATATATTAAATTAGTTAAAAGTAATTCTTAAATGGAAAATAATTCCAACAAAATGAATGCTCAAAACAATCTTCTTATACACGTTTAATAAACATGCCTGTTAGTAGGAAATATAATTTAAAGAAACATTTTTTAAGGTAAATGAAAAATTTTAATTTTGAACATATTTATTTTAAATTTAAAAAGGTATCATTTTTCTAAGAAAAAAATTACATTAACTTTTTTCAGTAACTTTGCTTATTTTTAGTAAAAATAAAAAGATAATACAATAATCTAAATTTGAAGTAAAAGCCTTTTTATAAATTAAGTTATTTATGTATGCAAATAATTTGTATCACTTAAAAAGTAGGCAAATCATGTAATATAAATGACTTGACAAAAGTTAACTTCATTTAATGAATGAATCAGATTATAAAAGTTTATAAAAAGCAAAAAATGGAAGCTATGCAAATAAACAAGCATTTTATGAATGTTTAAAAATACTTGATTATCAAAAACAGATTTTTTTTAAAAATGTCAATAGTTAAAAAGGTAATACTACCTTTTTTCTTGAGGAAATAGATTTCTTGTTGTACAGTGGTTTAAGTATTTCCTAGTTAAATTATGTTATTTTTGGATCTTTTTTATTTAGCATATCAAGGTTTTTGTAAATGAATATATTTTTATAGATAATATTATGATTATTAAATGTTTGAGAAAAATGTGTCAACATTAATACAATAGGAATAAAAAGTACTTAACATTATTTCATATGTTCACTGGAACAGAAAACTTCCAGGGAACTAATATGTCATTAACTGTCATAAGACATTTATTATTTTTTAATTAAAAATTTGTGAGAATATTTATTTGTTTTTTTTAAATTTTTTAATTATAAACACGTAAAATTAAAAAAAAATTAAAAAAAATTAATAAGTTAAAAAAATGAAAAATTTTGTTACTCTACTTTGTTCTAATGCTTATTATAAATGCCATCTTTCATTACAAATGGAATACTCTTAAGCGTATTATTTGTTAATTTATATAAAAAACTACTCTGTTTTGTTATTTTGTTTCTGTTTAATTATATGATTACTAGGAAATACTCAATTAAAATTTTTTTAAGTATTCGTAAGTCGTTGAGCACATCCTACAAAATTAAAAAAATACACTCTATTTTTTTAAATTTTATGAAAATTAATTATGAATGATATATTTTCTTTTCATATATAATTTTCTTGTATTAACAACATTATTTGAGATCAGATTAAATTTCTTTATTGAACATAAAACAAAACTATCTTGCAGCATACATAAGATTACTGAAATTACTGAGATTATTCTTTTAACTTCAAAATAAAAAAAAATATTTAAAAATAAAGAAGTTCAAAAGGTTGAGAATAAACATTTTGGTGTAGAAAATAGAAGCATTAAGTTTACTTTTAAACAAAATTAATTTTTACACATAATTTCTTTTCACGTGTTTCTGATTGATACAGAATTAGCAATTTGAATTTAGTTATTGAATGACAGCATTATTTAACAAAAATATTACTTTTGTTATTTTTCTCTTTTAACAAAATTATGTAGGTAATCAAAGTTAGAAAACAAATTTAATTTACTTACTTGAGGAATAACTTGTAACAAGTGACAGGAAATGCTAATTTTATTCATTTATTCATTATATTTCTTCTTTTCGTTTAAACCATAGGAGCAATGTATCTGAATTTTTTTTATTTCTTATTATATTAAAAATTATAAATTTGAAACTAATCTTCTATATTGAGATTTCATTAGCATTTACTCATCAAATTTACTTCTATTTTTCTAATAAAACAGTTTTATATAAAATTAATGCTTATATAACTTATTAATAAGGTATAGACATAATAGTAAAATGGATAAAATGCAGACATAACATATAAAACATATTTAAGATTAACATATTCATCTTCATTTAGTTATACTTATAATGAAATTAAAAATTCAATAACAGATATACTTTTATATTTTCCCTTATGCATTTTAAATGTACTAATTTATTGTTTTTGAAAATGGTATTTAAAACAGGAATAAATATTAAATGTTCATTAGATTTTAAAAATTGTAAAATTATTATGATAAACATGTTTCAAAATCTTTAATTGTCCTTAAGCAAAACTCAATAATATTGTTAAGATAAATAAATGAATTCAGAGATAGCAATTTGGTAGAAAATAATTATATAATTACACTGAATACACAGAAATATTAAGTATTATTAAAGTTGTAATAATTTTAATTTACATATTTATATAACTTTTATAACATCATTAACTGTGACCTTGTTAAAAGCAAAAGGTTACAATAATATTTTTCTGGAAAATTATAATATATATATATATATATATATATATATATATATATATATATATATATATATGTATATATATATATATATATATACACATATGGACCTTGAGGAAAGTATTTTTATTTAAAATTAAAAGATTATTAAACATATTTTTCTGAATACCTTGTAGTCTCATTGGAGTTATAAAAACATGTCTCTGATTTTTTGGCGCAGATTTTTTTTTCAGGAACACATTTTATTTTCAAAGAAAAAAAAATATCACTGAAAAGTATTATAGTGGTAACTCAGTAGGGAAAGAGTCATTCTCAAGATCCAAAGGGAGTGATTTCTGGTGCCGGCTAAAGACCACTGTATTCAGTAATGGCGACTGGGGCACGTTGAATGTATTGAGATCGCCCACAAATTATCAAATAGAAAGTCCCACAAATTATCAAATCAATACATGTGGGGGTGACACACCAAGGTCTTGTGATTTTTATGTGTCTCTGCTTCGATATATAGGTGATCCACCATTGGCCTAATGTCATCTGAGCCAAGGAAGATGAACCTATAAGACTTGACGAATGGTGTTAAAGAGCTTGTAGTGCTGCCATCTAGTGTCATCTGAACGAGAGAGAAATGAACTCTTCAGATTTGACAAGGAACTGTACTTTCTGTCAGGCGCAGCAAAAGTGAGAATTGAACTTGACTAGATTTGAGGTTTTTAAAAAACGCTAAGTAATTAGCAGTAATAGCAGAGATGCCTTAGTCCACAAATACCTGTATACCAAGACGAAATCATTGAATTATTGTTAATACTTGCTTCAAATTAATTTTTACAGATTCATTCATGTCATGTATCTTTACAGGAATAATATTATTTTCACTCTTTCTGCATGTTAAAGTTTGCTTACTTGCTAGAATTGAAATAAATTTGTAAACCAATATTTGATTCTTTTTTTTTAGTAAATAAATTTTTTTGAGCGTTTTATAGCTTACTTAATTTTTTTTTAAATAATGTGAAATATTTTAGAATTTATACTCACGTTTTAAATATTTAGATTTATATTTTAATGCAAATAAATTGCAAAAAAGTGCCAAATTATTATTAATAGTTTAATTGAATTAAGGCATTGACATCCTTTAATTCAATTAATAAATCATATAGTATCTTATAGCAAATGACCTTTTAAAATTTTATTTAAAACAAAGTGGTAAAGTACTGAATGTGAAAATTTTCTGATGATTTTGGTGAATAAATAATGTTTTAAAATAAATATAAGCAAAAGGTGTTTTGTCATTTCAATTCACTCTATGTTCTTTGAAATAAAATTAAGAAAAAAAAAAAAAAGAAACTCATTTTTTTAGAAAGTCTTTTAATTTGCATGGTAACTATTTTCATACCTTTGCATGATTTTTCTGTAGAATAAGTGACTAGATTTCTAAGGAATTTTTTTCTTTTTATGCAGAACAATTTTCTTTTTTTCAAGAACAATTTTTTTTTTTAGGGGGAAACAAAACTATTGTTTTTTTCACAAAGGCTTTTGAAAAATACTGAATTTTTCAATACAAACTTCTGAAATTAATTAGTTGAAACATTAAAAACTTTAGTGATTGCAGATGAAATGGAAAATATAATAGCGTTTTTCATTGCATTAATTGAGCTAAGAACAAAAGTTAAAAATACTTACAGATTTAAAGAAGTTAAAATTAGTTGATTTTTATCATTTATATTTTAAAGTAATTGAAACTAAATTTTTTAAAAACTTTACTTCAAAAATATTTTAGAATAAAAATTTAATAAAGATGCATATAAATCCATTTCTTATTGTTTGTGAGACAAAATATGTTAACATTTTTGTATATTAGCGATTAATGCATGAAAATATTTAAATGTAATTCATTTGAAAAGTGATAGAACTTTACGAAATTTGTGTAAAGAATTAATAAATAAATGAATCAAAATTATATTTTATATATATCAAGTAATTATCAAAAGTTTAGTAATATGTAATGGCTACGTCAAAAAAGATCATACAAACGTGATATGTTTTAGACTTAAGGCTAGATCCAGCAAACTATAAAAATCTAGAATTTAAATGCTGTGTTTTGTTCTTCAATACAATTTATACATATTTTATTATACCTTATATGTATTTTTGAATTACTTATCTTTTTAGAAAAAATATAAGATAAATTATGATTATGATTTTATTAGCTTATGCTGACATTTATTTGTATTCATAGGCCAGCATTATTTTATGTTAACCTTTGAATACACATAAATGTCAAGTTTCTGTCAATGATTTAAATTTTTTTAACAAGAAATAGACATTAACTATTGTTGACAAAAAATTTTCTTTTAATCACAAAGTTGAAGAAAAATCCAGAAGACAATTTTTCAAAACTATAATAATATTTTTTAAGTATAATGTTTAATATATTTTCTATTATTCTTGGTTTCGTATTATTATATGTAAATATATAACTTTTGAATGAAATATTTTTTTAAACCATATGCCGTAGAAATTGCTTCTTAAAATCTTCTATTTAATAAAATAAACATTTACTAAGCAATGAAATTTCTTTTTAAAAAAATAAAGGACTTAAAAAAACATCTTCTTAACTGCTCGATTTTATTTAATGTTTAAGTAATGGTAACGATTATAAATCCAATCTTAATCGTAGTTGAACTATAGCTTCCAGATATTTCTAGAGTTTAAGAAAATTTTCCTACGAGACAGTTTACTTTAATGTTATAAAAGGCTTACAATAGGTCCAAATATTTGTACCGACCAAGAAATTTCTCCCATGAGGCAATTCCCTCTGTAATGTTATAAAAGCTTACAATATATATATTTAGGTGTTAATATTTTCACTGTGATCTTAAAATTAAAAAGAATAAAGGTACATGAAAAACAGATTCTAAATATGCCTTAGTGAATACATTTAATATAGCCCTTTCTATATTACAGAAAAATATTTTTCCTTAATCTCGTAATTCTTCTCCGTTGAAATATTTATGTGTTAACAAAAAGGAAAAGAAAGAATAGAAAAACAATTTTTCAAAAGTTCTTGCAGTTGCTATAAGTAATATTTTTACGTATATTGTTTCAATTTATAAGATTATCTGTTCTATTTTAAATACAATATATTTCTGAATTTCTATGAAATACATGACAGGATTTAATTTCTTAGATGATATGTATCTATAAATTGGATAGGAAATATAAAATTCTGAATAAAATTTTTTTTTCATTTATAAAAAGAAAAAAATTTTTATTTCATCATAACAATATTAAATCACCATTTACCAATAAATGATTACATTAGAAAAATCATAGGAATAAAATCAGTATTTAGATTTATTATTATCAGAAGAATTTACTCATATGGAATCATAATTTGAAAATTTATGAAATAAGAAATCATTTTTAAGAATAAACAATTTTTTTACAATAACGATAAGTTTGTTAAAATCGATTAGTTTAGTAAAAGTTGATTAGCTATATCAAGAATATTTAAAGTATATATTCTTGATATAACCTTAACGTGTTTTATGCTTAAAATATTTAATTATATGTATGCATAAAACATTTTCAATTACTCTGGCATGTACAAAATTAATATGAAAATAATTTTCACGCTTTAGAAAATAGAACTAAATGTAATTTATCCACAAAATTATTCAGACATTTTAATTTATAGTATAATCCTGTAACATGTTAATAGTTTAGACACATTAATAGTAATAGTAATTAAAAAATTAGATTAGCTAAATAAACATACTTTTAAAAACATGAAGAATATAAACAATTTAATATTTTGTTAAAATATAACTGTTAGGTATTACTTTAGTAACTGACATTAACAAGTGTTATTAACTAAAGAAGTTGGATATAATTTTTATGATGAAAAATATATGACATCTAAAATTAACCATAAATTTTCATGTTCTTTGTCAACATGGAAAAAAAATGCAAATTGTAAAATTAAAGTTTATTTATTTATTTTTACGGTTACATAAAATATTTCACCTCAGGGAAATATCTATTCTTATTTTGTTGAGAAACGCTTAATTAAAATATCTTAGCAGAGAGAGAAGTGTAAAATGACAAAAGAATTAAAAACAACTTGTAATGAGATAAATGTCTTAATATTTGTCAGAACACTATTTACATACAAGGATACATTATTAGAATAATGAAGAAAAATTTGTTAAAAATGTTTTTTAATTCAAAGAAAAATTAAAGGAATCACAAAAATATATGCCTATTTTATACCCAAAATCATGACATTTTAGGAACTTAAGAATCGTAGTAAGAAATTAAAATAATTAGAAAATCGAAACTTTATTAATTTAACTTGAAATAAAATTTATCATACAATTTTATTTATAACACTAATTATTTTGAATTGAATAATATTTTAGTAGAGTAATTAACTTAATTAAAGTAGTTTGAAGCGTGTCATACATAAATTTATTTAGATTTTAATATTTCAGTATTTATGGATAGCAAAGAATATTATTATCAAGAAATTTGACTCTGTTAAATATTTGTAATTCATTTTTATAAAATTAATATTGACTAATTATTTTATAAATAGACTAATTTTTCATTAAAGTAGCTGGTTAATATTTTTGTTAAAGGGAAAGCTTTTTATATCAATTGCTATAAAAATAAATTTCCTCAATAACAATTATGTAATTTGTGAAAAATAATAGAGTATAAAATATTTAAAAATTCACAAATCGCTTATTATGGAGTGTAATATTTAAGATTCTTTATTTTACATGAACTGTCATTTTTAAGATAAAGTAAGCAGTTTTATTATATTTGCGTAAAGCAGAAAAATTTGAATATTAAATATTAGATATTTCTATTTTCTACAATAGCTTTTTCAAACAATAAATTATATACTTGTTGTTACAATATTTTATTGTTTTAATTGTAAGCAAAATTTTTTTTTAAATGAACAAATTTCAAATTTTGTTTAGTGAAATATTAAGTAAAAATAAATCCTTTAATTGCGAAATTTTGTTTATATTCATAATTATTTGAAGCAAATTGCATTAATTATTATGTAGAACATAGTTAAAGTACTTCCTAATACAAATGAAAGGTAATTAACTGTATACATAGAAGTGTTATATAAAACACTTTCTGAGACGTATTAATGTTAAAATATAAAAAAATGACTCCCCTTGAAAGTAGACTTTATACAATATATATATGTGAATGTGCGTGTATATGCCGACATTAAATGTCAAGCTCTTGCTATGAAATAATGTGAAATTATCATGCAACTTATATACATTCTTACTTATGTACTGTTCTTTTTCCTAAAGAAAGTTTCATTAATGTGAATGCTTTAAAAATATTCAAATCATAATAAACTTATCCAAAATATTAGAATATCACTCAAATCTTAATCTCATTTTACGGATTTTTATTTTTGTGTAAAGTAAATAAAAATCCATAAATTTAAATAAATTAAAAAAAAAATGTAAAGTTTTTGTAAAGCTAGCAATAAACATTTTATTGCTAGCTTCACAGTTAAAAATACATTTGTGTAATTTTACAAGTGGTAATGAGAAATGTTATATATTTAAAATCGATATATTCAAATAAAAATATGAATTCGTATTTTGAAAAGTAACTCATATCTATATTAATGTATTGATAATGAATTTTTAATATTACGGTAATAAAAAGCAGAATGATTTCAAAATAAAAAAATAAATATTTCTTAATGATATTTTTCTCAAAAAACTAATAGCGTAGTCGTGTTTTCAAAATATGTCCCTCTTTCCAAGAAATTTTAGTAATTAATAGAATTCAGCAAAATATTTCTTTATAAATGAATATCTTGAATTCATCAGTAAATACGGATTAAATTATCAAAACAGTTAATATTTCTTACGACTGAGAATAAGTATTTATTATAAAGCTTTTTTATAGAATAGGCGCCAACCTTATTTATAGATTATAAATGCAACATTATATGTTAAATTTTTGATTAGTAGCACTATTTTTACAAGAATATTCTCCCTCTAGTAAAGGTACATGAAAATGTCCCCAATTATTTAACATATATCTCTTTTGATCAGATTTAAGTAAATACAGTTTATGCTAATATTTTTAGAAATATTTACAATATTGATTAGTAAGCGATGCTAAAAAGAGAACATTTGACAGTTATAAGTTGCAAATATAATCTCATGAGCAATTCATCTACACGATTAAGTCCGTTGTATATTTTATAGAGTAAAATAAAGAATGTATAGTTAAAATAACATTTCTCTATTTATGTTATTTTTATTACACATATCAATGTTTAATAACATACATTAAACATTTCTATAAAGTAAACAAAATATTTATTTTACTTTATAGAAATGTTTAATTGAAACAACCAAATTTCTATTTATGATGTGGTGCAGAATTTTTAACATAACTTATTATTTTTACACAATGGAATTCAACAAAAATTAAAAATTGGCGTATAAGTTAATTTTTTAAAAAGTAATAGCTGAGTGTAACTTAGATACATAATTCTTAACATAAATTTCAAAATTTAACAATTTTATTATAAATCATTTGCAATATTTCATAGTTTTCATATGTTATGAATTACATGATATATTTTAAATTACTTTATACTCATTAATAATATGCTTTGTTTACCCAAATTAATTCTTCAGCATGAAATTATACAAATAGTGTTTAATGAGTAAATAATTATATTTCAAAATTATGAAACATGTTAATTTTATTAAAAATAATTTACTTTTTAGAATACTTTCTAGAGTTGCACAGACAAATATGTGTTATGCATACTTTATATTGTTTCATTAAAAAAGAAAATATTAAATCAAGTCTATTAAGTTATGAATATTAGTTTCAAAACTTTATGCATATTCAAAAATGCATGTAACACAATTCAATTCTCTCAGAGGTTCAAGGTAAAACTTGAGTCCATTTTCTTGAAATACAAATCAAAGAGATTTATGTATTTTCTCAACAGAAGTTCTAACAAAAAGTTTAATCGAGTTGAGATAGAAGTAAGATAAGTAGAGTATTCATGTGTGATTTTCCCTCGAGGAAAAATCAGATCTTTGTATATCGATATAAATTTAATAAATAAATGAAGTTTCAAGAGTTTAGCCACCATTTTTCTAAATACTGTGAAGCCCCCAATGAAATATTAGATTATACTTTTACTTTAATAAATTTTATTTAACTTAACAAAATTTCAAACAAACTAGTTCGTTTAATAATAAATACTGGATAAGCTAATTTGATTAATTTTGTTCTAATTTAAATAATGATATTTCAAAAAAATTGAAAAAATAATTTAAAGTTGTTTATAATTTATTTTGAACATAAATTAAATTTTTGGAATTTTTATGAAGAAATTACTTTGCCTTTTATTTTAGATTTACTATTACTATTTTAATTATATCTTGTTAATTTTAAGATGTTTTAAATTGTATTTAAATTAAAACTAATATCAATGATGTTTAAAAAGTTTTGAATATTAAGATTTTTCAATAATATGAAGTAAATATTAAGCCCGCCACACACGATACGATTCTATGTTTGGGTTTGAAAAGGGGGTAGAGAGTAATTAAGCACACACACGACACTACTGGTCCATACGACCAGAGTAAGGAAAGCACATCGGAAAGGAAAGGTTATTGTTAAGGGTGCCATTTTTCAACATTTATTGCTTTTGTCTTAAAATGTATGCCTTGCAAATTGAAAAAAAATCGCCAAAAATTCTATAAGTTAAAAGAATTAATTCAATAATTTTACGTCTTGACGTACTTACAAGTCTTTTTAGTATTTATTGCTTACACATCTGTTTGCTTGTAATATCTATTATCAAGATTTTATATTATGATATATTTTACATCCTTCTTATAGATCAGAAATCTGTTTAAAAAAATAATAATACCATAACTTTAACATGAGTAAATAAAGAGCAAAAATATTACTTGCTATTGCTCTGGATTAGATCATGTAAAAATTGCTGATGCAGCAAAAATTTCTTTCACATCTTAATATGATTAAAGAAATACACTTAGAAGATAAGAATTTCTTACATTGTATTAAGATGAAAGAGGAGTAGTGAGAAGCTTGTTGGATAAGGAAACACATTTGATTATTAAAAGAAGTATATTCACATGAGTTTTTTAAATGCGACTAAATATGACTTTATACGTTCTACCGGTTGCAAGAAAGCGCAAAGATTTAAAATTTACCATAATTATTTCTAACTTTGGTACAAATAATACATAAAACGTGAGTCAATTATATAAGTTCTCCATAAGAAATATTTGTGAAAATAAAAGTAATTCTTAAAATCTTAAAATCAATTATGTTGATTTATTAAACTAAGGTTATAAAAAAATATTAAAAAGTATTTTTTCCATTTAATTATAAAAATATTTAACCATAAAGTAAGATTTCTTAAATTATTTGAAATTTAATGCTTTTCATTAACTGAATTATAATGTTTTAATACAGGGGTATACAAATAGTTTTAAGCATACATTATATTTCTTAGTAATATACCATTACATGAACATATAATAGATATAATAATTTTTTAAATTTTTTTTGTCTTTTATTGTAGCAAATTTTCATTTCTTTATAAATATCTTGTAATTTTTCGCATGCTTTCTGTTTCATTGATTCGCATAATCAATGCTCATAACTTATCAAGAATAAGACTAATATTTGTGAGCGTCTGTCAATTCTAGTATTATTTGTTTTATAGACATTCTAACAAATAAAATTTTTAAAATTTTCGAAATATTAAGTTTCAGTAAATATTTTTCCTAAATGTCAAAAAAATTCTTGACAACCCTATGGGAAAAGACACGCATGACTACAAAAAGCTACTGTTTACTTCCTGTAATTATGGTCATGTAGTAGGAAAATTCAGAAAGCTCCTGAAATTTCGTACTACATGACTCAAACTACAGGAAGTAAACAAGTGGTCCTGCTGTCGCGTATCTGTTCCCTTTTCAAAC
>JAPDSC010135469.1:0-10442 GCA_026290005.1 Latrodectus geometricus | reverse complement strand
AGAGTTTCATTAAATTATTTTTTTGTAATTATTGCAGATGCTTGCACATTACATATAATAATTCTCTACTACAATTAAGTGTTTTTTTTTTATTTCCTTTTTCAAAAATTCAAAAAAATAGCCAATAAATTAAAATTTCTAAAAGCGTAATAAAGAATTATATTTTTAGAATTTTCTCATTTATTATTTTTGTGCGTAGTTCTAAAATATCATTGTTGGTTACAGTTTTAGTATTCGTAAATATTATTGTTCTTTGGGTTATTCGATAAATAAGACTGAACTCTTAGAACACAAAATATGAATTTTATGAGGACATAAACACTACAACAACAAAATTATGAACAGTAACCCTGTATTTATGTGAAAATTTGTGTAATAATATGTAGTAAATATTTATTTCTATTCAGTATTTTGTAATAATATGTAGTAAATATTTATTTCTATTCAGTATTTTGGTCAATCTATTATATATTAAAGAAAAAAGATTGACATTTATCTTTACTTATCATCGAAAAAATGTCTACTATTTTACACTCGTTGCACGTATATTTACTTTGACATTATTAGCTTAAACTGTCATATCATAAATTGCACTTAAGTCATTATTAAATGTCTTATGTAATTAAGGTTGCCATTGTGATAGTTTCTCACAAAGAATAAATGTTCTATGCCAGTACATTTTTAATTTTTTCAGGGTTTATATAAAAAGAAAGGGATTGCATTATAAAGGAATTCTTGAAATATGATATTTACATTGAATTGATCTAGCACAATTTTTACAACAAATGCAAAAATACAATCATTATATAATGCAAAAGAAGAAATAATTTTATTAATTAAATTAATTAATTAGTTTAAAAGTTATTGTGTTTATCTGAAATTTTAAATTTTGGATATTAAGCAGATATTTTAACTGTTTTTCATATATTTGAAAAAGTGCAAGGTTTCCTAGTGAGTTAAATATTCCTTCTACTCATAGGAGTTTGCGAGTTCGATACACAGGGAAGCTGAAGACCACTATGTTTGTTAATGTTGATTGAGATATTAAAAAGATGGTTGTAATCTCAACCTTTGAAATAAAAATTTTGTTCGACGTTGGATGAATCTGGGCTCTTTTGTTTGATTCACGAGTTCAAATTATGAGACCTACTTTTGAGGTAATGATGATATATCCACCGAATACGCCAATGAAGTTTCTGAAAGGCTTAAATGTATCATAAATGTCCAGTCTTTAGGAAACTTTATGTAAGATTACAGAATATTTGGAATTATGAGTCATTTAAAGTACTTAATTTGGATAAATGAAGTTACAAGAAATAGGGTTGTGTATTCTTTATTATTATTTTACTTTTAAGTTATCATTTTTGTAATCTTGACCAATTCATTGTTAAAGTGAATGTAAAAATTATTTTATAAATAAGCTGAGATTAATCATTTTAAAATTAGTCATTTGAGCAAATCTGTAGTATATCTTAAATTAAAGAATGTAAAGATAATTAAAGTATAATAAAGCTAAAAATATTTTGATAATTTGCTTAATTTATTTAATATTAACTCATTTATATCATTTTTAATATTAAAGGAAAATGGAAAGGGGAATGGTTTCTATATTCCAAAATATTGAGAAAAAAATCTATTTTCAGAAAATCGGCGTTATTTGAACTTAGCCTCATGAAGGAAATGTTCTAAATGCTTATAAAAACATATTTTTGTTTAAATAAAATTAAATTTTGTTTCATTAAAAAATTTGTAAAAATAGTTTAATGCAAAAATTTATTTAAAATAACTTCTTAAGAATTTAAAGATTACTGATAGCAGAACTATCTACAGAATAAGCAAGTTTTAAGATATTTAAGAATAACTTAAATATTTATCCTTTAAATAAAATGTGTAATAAGTTATTTACAGAATTTCTAAGTTATTTACATAATTTCCCTTAAAATAAAAGCAATAAAAAACTTAGAAGCAACAAATAAATTACCAGTGAATATTTGTTGTGCTTCAGAATTGTCTATTTTAAAGAGAAGTAGGAATTTGTTTTGGGATAAAAATAATTGTTCTGCCGAGGATTTCTATTGTGAAATATAGTTGCAATATTTGTTTGCATCAATAATAAATATTTTTAAAAGAAAATTTATGTCTTTAGGGTATAAATATATTTGAATTGTTACTTTACAAGGGAAGAAAAATTTTACTTTCTTACGTTAAATGATATTATTTTTGCATATTCATAAACGTTAATATGTTTTTTGTGTAAGATATGTTTCCTGTGTAAGCCAATTGTTTACTTACATGATTTTACTTATAAACATTAAATATTTATGCTAAGATCTCAAGCATTATTTTTTGCCATTGTGGAACAAGCAGTAATATATTATTTACATAGTTCTTCTGGAAAAAACTTTAATTCGAAACAACGCACAGAAAACTCTAAACTACAATAAATGCATCTAATGCGAAAAATGTATTTTATAATTTCAAGTTTTATTTCATATATATAAATCATATCAATATCAAATTTTCCAAATATATATACATATTTGAAAATTATTAGAAAACTTATTTTTGTAATTGAAATTAATGTGTTACCTTTTCATGTCTGATTAAAATGAATAATAATAAATACAAATTTTAAATTTGGTTATTAAACTCTCAGAAATTCAAGAGAGCTGGAAGATAAAATACTTGTGTTTTGGCCTTTAGTTCAACATTTTATGGGTTCGATGCCACATATCTTGTTTCTTGCAATGGTTATATAGATACATCTTAAACCGTTAGTCCCCATAGAAGTAGGAAAATGACTATAAAACATCAGACAAATTAAACCAACCTAAAAAAGTTTTAAATTACGAGAATATAGAAATTTTGAACCCATAACACAATCTTTTTTAAAAATATCATTTACAAAATAATTTAAATTGGACGGACCTTATTCAATCGCTCTCTCATGGCATCAAATTTAAATGATATTACAATTAATTATTACTTTATTTAGTTAGATACTTGCATTAAATTATACAAAAATAAAGAAATGATTATTTGATATTTGTGATAAGTATAGGTACGTTTTGCATAATATTCTTGAATGAATTTAATGTGAAATATTTTTAAGAATTATAAAAGAACTTATGGGGTGTAAAACAAATGTTGATGAATTTTGAATATTCTAAAACTTGCAGTATTCTTGGAATATGACAGATATAACATGGTATTAGTTCTCCAGATTTTTTTTCATTAATTTCTTGTCATCTAATTCCAAACAGTGACATCGTTGTTGCTAGATTAAGGAATGACTGAGTATTGTGCTTATAAGTCAATGGATTCGGCACCTGAATTATTAGAACATTATGATGATAAGATAGATAGTTTATGCATAGTCATCAGTTATTGGGTCTAATATCTTTCGGTTGAAGTAGTATAAAAGTTCCAGAAAAAATGACAACTCTCATGTCAACTTCATCACACCGTATTTCAGAAACTCTTTGAGGATATTTGTTCAAAGTTTAATGAGACAAAATGGAAATGTAGTAATCCTTCTGGGATAATTGGAGACGATTTGCTGCTAAGTCTCAAAATCGTCAAACAACCAACCAAAAATAAATAGAAATGTGGACATCCATTGCAACAGCTAAAAGTGATCAAAGTCGGAAGTTTATTTATCATTTTGTTAAATATGTGTGATAACTCAAATATATTTTATAATGAGCAAAGTTTCATTTTTTTGTATTCGTTCTATTGTTTATCCTTTATTGGATCTAAAGTCTTTGTGTAGAAGTAGCGAAAAAGTTTCTGAAAGTGTGACAAATCGCTTGCCAACTTCGTCACCCGTACTTCAGAATTTTATTGAGGATAGTTGTATAACACATTTTAAAAAAGATATATTGGGAAGATCGGAATACTTCTGGAGTCATTAGAGAGAATTGCTAATGAAAATCTCAAAATTACCAACCAACCACAACAATATATATATATATATATATATATATATATATATATATATATTAAATGGACATGCTTTGTAAATGCATGCATTGTAAAAGCTTAATATTGTTAAAGTTGGAAATTTATTCCCCATTTTGTTAGATTTGTATAATTACTCAAATATATTTTATAATAAACGTAGGTTCAATTTTTTTTTAATTCATTCCCTTCTTATTTCCTGAAAAATTGCTTAATTAATAATATTCCTTATGAATTAAAAAATTTAAATAATTTATTTTATTTGCACTAACATGCTACTTATAAAAAAACAATAGTCATTTATTACGTTACTGCAATGCAATATTTAATTAAGATGAGGCTACGAAATGCCTAAGATAACATTTAAATAAATCGTGGAAAAATTTTCTAATTTAAATATAATCCAGTCATTAAAATTAAAATATTAAAATGTACTTTTTTAATTACTGTATTTTGTGATTTATAAATATTTTACTCACGTAAAGTTCATTTCAATTAGCATTACTAATTAGTAGTGATGACTATCAAAATAAGTGAAATTAAAGAAAAATGTTGAGAAGAAACTAGCTAAAAAATTTCAAATATTTCTTAAAAAAAAAATGATCGAAGCCAGTATTTATAGTTCATTAAATAAATTAAAAACATAGATTAAATTTAAATACATTCATTTTTACCCCATATTTTATAACTTTGCTTTTATTGAATTATATGTTTGATATTCAAAGCAGTTTTAATGATAAATTTCTTAATTTGTCTAAGCGCGAGTAGTTCTTAAAATTATAAATGGGAGAAAGTTTTAATCCATTAATTGGTTTCTAAATAAGGACCCATTAATTCCTAATCCAAAGTATTTCAAAGTAATACTTGCACTCTATATGAATACAAAATTATGCACTTATATTTTCTGTTTATTGTGTGTTATAAATTTCTAAGAGAAATTTAATGGATGTTTTAAAATTAAATCCACGATATTGAGATTACTTCACCTTTTAGTGAATACAATTATAAGATAGTATTTTTCTTCATTACAATCACTCTATGTAATGAAAACAGACTTAATTTAAACGAGAAAACAATTACTTTTAAAAATATGTTAACCATAAAATCATTTTGTAATTTCACGGCATGAAAACAATGGTTAATCTTGTCTAATTTTTTTTCCATCACATTTCTTAACTATTATTTTAGTAGTAGATTTTTAAGCTTTAAGCAGACAAAAGTTTCATAAAAAGGAAAGAAGAAAAAATGTAGGACTTCTAACAATAACAAAAACATCCATGCATAAGAACTTTACATCCGACCATAAACAATTTTTCTGTAAGTACTATCTTCTTAACAATTTTTCTGTGGGTACTATCTTCTTAACACAACTATTTTTTTTTCACCACCATATCTTTGTGGGAACATTTCCTCGCGATTTTTATACTCTTAGCGTTTTCGCCTTTTTTAATCATCTTCTTCCGTTTTCTGCACGTGAAATATTCTTAAAGAAGAATGATGGTACATTTTTTATAAATATTTTTAACTTCCTACAGCGGCTCTACTGCTATTTTATAGAATTTGAAATGAAGTACTTTTCTTTTCTGAAGTTTCTTAAAAGCTTCTGGCGAAAAGTAAGAGGTATTTATGAAGTTTCTTTATATAGTACTTTTTCTTGGTAATAAACAATTTAAAATAAAAAAATCTGAATGCACTGTATGTCTTTCAACGTTAAGAAGAAATATATTTCCGCTCCTTTAGACAACAATTGTATTATTAATGTTAGAGTCATTTTTAACAATATGGTATTAATTGCGCAGTATTAATAACACACAACTATTATAGTATTAAAAATAGCGTAGTTTTTTATTAAAATCCATGTAGCTTACATACTTTGCTAGAAGAAAGGAAGCAGCAATGTAAATTAAGTAAATTGAATTTATATATAACATTTTTGTGTAAATCAACGAGGCATGTTAATTTCACTCAACGTATAAATGTTCAACAATGTTGTGTAATCATGGTGTAAGTATAATGTTCAGAAATAATAGGTAAGTGAATAAGTATTAAAGCAATATTTAAAAAAGATTACTTTCTTAATTTTAAAAGGTAATCGTAGCATTTTTTTCCATTAAAAATTTATAATTTGATGAATAATGCTGAACTTAACAGGGAATTCAGCAATATTTAATAACGTAATACGTTTAATGCAATAACTCATGGACATTCCTCAAAATGTTTTTATTAAATATAAATTATTAATTTAGATGAGAGATGCAGATGTTTTAAAATTATTTAATTTCATAAAGTTAAATAAATTCCGTTAAATATTTTAATAAATGTAAACTACTTTAATTGTATTATTAATAAAACATTTTTTCAATCGGTACTTAACTAAACAACAAACTGTATTTACTAAAGTAATTAGTGAACAACTAATTATATCAACCTCATATATTTTAGACAAAGCCATTCACTAATGGTTAAAAATTAAAAAGATTTATTTAATAATTTTCAACACAAATTATTAACCAAGGATCTATTATTATTATAATCAGTTCTGTGTTAGTTTCATTTCAAGAAAATTAAAATGTGAATAATGATGAACTTCAAAGATAATTATAGAATATGAATATATCATGGTAAAATAATTAATATTACATAATTTATGCTTATCTGTGGTTTGCTATGTATGTGATATTTCCAAAAAAGAAATTTTCTAAAAAAGAGAACTTTCATAAAAAAAATAACTGTATTATATTTGTAGTTCATTCAATATACGTGAATTTGTATTCAATATATTTCACAAAAGAAGACATAAAAATGAATTCTTTAAAGCCACTGTGTCTTTAAATTTGTGAATTTCTTATCAATAAACCTAGAATTCTTAACAACCTAGAACTTAATAGGTGCAAAGTTGCACCATATATTTTTATGACGTGGCTGAATCATATGGATAGTTTTTTTTTTTTTTTCCATTTTGTTTCAGTATACATGAGCCATTAATTTTCTTTGCAAGGAATATTTCTTCTTATTTGTAAGATTTGCTACATAAAAACTGTTAACTAATTTGTATATACATATATATTACAGATTAATTTTAAATTCTAATTAAAATGTTTATGTTTCAAATAAAAATAATTTCCCAAAATCTACTCTTTGGAATATCATATTAAGGGAAGATAAGGGAGGCGAGAAATATAACTTGTTGCTATCTATAACTCTGCACTACCGCACACTCTGCATCACAAGAGAACCCTTCATTTTTAAAACGTTTCGTATCTCTTCGGCATTAAGAGTGTCGAAATGTTTGGTGAAAATGGATTTGATGTAGTCTGCACATATACTACGCCATCGCTAAAAGGATGCGGAGGACGAGGAGTGCTCTTGCGCTTCCCAAAGGATCCTGCTTATCTGTGGAAGCATCCTTAACATTCCGGATGTGGGATGTGGAAAAGTTTTGCTTCATTACTCATGAGCATTTCGGGAAACTGCACCGTGGGAGAGCACTTGGCATCAAAGTTAAAATAATTTTTGAATAGTGGTGCTTGCTTGTTCAAAACGAAAGTTTTGAGGAAAGTGGGATGATGACACAAGGTTGATGGAGTCATCATGCACCCAAATAGTTTCTTTGATTGTTATGGAGAATTATATTTTGGCTTATACTACAAAAATGTCTTTTTATTGATATGGAACAAAAATTAGCCATAAATATTAAAATTAAAATTTTCTGATATTATATATGTTTAATTGATTATGTTTTCGTTGTATTTATTGGGCATTAGCGAAATGTTTCAATAAGAAAATATTTTTAAAACGAAATATTATTGTACATGATTATGACCTTTAATTTAGATTTTGTAATGATATTAAGCTCCATTTATAAGAGATAAATTTATGAAGACTGATTGTTTTTAATATGTCCCAGAAATTTTCAAACTAAAATTTTTAAAAGTATGCAGAAATATTCAAAATAAATAAGAAACTAATTTGTTTTTGTCATTTCAATTTACAGAATATATTTATTACATATGATGTTGTCTTAAATATGTTATTAAAAAAAAAAAAAAAAAAAAAAAAAAAAAAACTTATGTTATATATATATAAGGAAGCTATGGAAAAAGGCATTTCACATACAGTCAGTGGTCACAAGTCAAGATGGTATTTACAAGTTTTGATTAGAACTCTAAAAATTATTTTGTGATGACGTTTGAAGTTCATATAAAGAATCCGCGCTTCTTTCTTGCTGAGTAGTTGGTTCTCTGTACTATCTATGTATACTATTATGCGTAAGAGGATATTATTAATCATATAATAAAGAAAGAAAACACGTTCATAACTTATAAAAGGAATGGCTTAGATACATGTTGACATCTCAAGATCTTGCTTTACATTAAAGAACAGTTAAAATCGTAATGCTGAGGGAATGCGTTTGAATCCTACCAATAGATGGCGCTTCATTTTGCTGAGTTCAAAATATCCTAGTTCCAATCAAAAGAGTTATTTTAATACTTTTACTAAGGTGAGATGAATTAATACTCAGATTTACTTTAAATATATCTTGAGTAATAAAATTTCCAAATCAAGTCAGTTTGTCAATAACTACATTTAGGTCACATGCAATATACCATATTATGCTCACTATATTAAGACGCTGTTAATTAAATAGTTATCTATCTGAACTTTCGTTCAACAGTTCGTGAGATTAATTGCCATCTCAGGACTGGATGTCTATTGTGTTTTGGAATCCACTTTAAATTTAGTTATATATATATATATATATATATATATATATATATATATAATTAGCACTAGTCTGCATAAAATGACCGATAAGGTGTCATTAAAGTGACTTCTAGAAATATGAAGTTATTTACCAATGACAAATGGTTCTTTTTTGTCAAAATATACACGATTTATTATATACAAAAAGGACGGTTTTAATTTTGTTTATAAGTCTTGCTATATAACATGAAGGATTGAAACACTCAACATATTGCAGTGAGTGAAAGAAGTCTGCCTTTTCTTTCAAAAGTCATCAGGTTATGCCTACATTTTTATGGTTTAACATCAGGAAACACCCATATTTAAGCTACTTTATACTAGCAAAAATGCTGAAATTTAAACTAAGTTTTCATTTGTACACATTCATCATGATATAGTGAACTATAAAATTTTAAATTTAGCTCTCGTAGAGCATTTATAGGTTATTAAAATGGTTAGATATCTGTGAATTTCCCGCTTCAAAATGATTTTCAACAAAATTCATATAATTACTATTTCACAGTTTCACTTGTTATCATTTTCAATAATTATTTCTATTTAATTTTATGCAAATTTTCATTTATTAATAAGTTTAAATTAACTAAAAATGATAAAATACATTTATTTTCTGTCTACCATGAGCGTGGGTTTTGAAGTAGTCCATTTTAAAATGCTGATGAATCTCCATTTTCGTAATTGCTCTCATAAAGAAATTGTATAGCAGTGAATCATCTGCAGACACAGTAAATTTAATTTGCTTATTTTTTTTAGCTTTTTTATAAATATTTCAATTTTTTTTCAAATAAAAAACATTTAAAATAAAATCGTATTCTATACTTCTGCTCGCAAATACAAATAAATATTTATTTTCTGAAAAGAATATAATTTAATTAAAAACATATTTTTTTCTTTAAAAGTCACTATTCTTTTCATAAAAAATTAATGGAAAATATAATTTATTTTGGTATTTTTAATAAAATAAAAAGTTGGATAAAGTAATAAAGATCGTTTTATTAATAACTATCGTTGAAAGTTTCAAAATAACACTTACAAAACTTTAATCTGAAACGACAGATCTCTTCTCCAGAGGCAGAATCGAAAAACTGCTGTTGATTGACAAGGACTATCAAATTGATACTTCAGCAATTGATTATTTGCTTTTATTTTTGTTTTGTTGGTTTCTTCGAAGAAGCTTTTTTACTCCCCAGGGCGACAGTAAACTTCATAAATCCCAGCCGATTGCGATATCTTTAGTGGCTGCTGAATAAAAAAAAAAATACTTTGAAGTAAGTTAGTTTTGTGTGTCCCTGGTCGTGTATAAACACACTTGTGAAGTCAGGATACGACTCCTACCAGTCGACAATGTAAGACACTAAGGGCCTCAAGTGGCCGACCCCGCTCTTGTAAGACATTTCTTGTTCATTATCAAACTAGTCTTTGGAGAGAAAAGCGTATCGAGTTGGTTTTCATGAAGATAAAAACTAAAGCAAAATAAGTAAAAAGATAAAATAGAGCATTTTTGAAGTGGAGAGATCAGTAAATATATATTTCTTTTTTTTTTATCTTTAAAATTTTATATGTATATAACATAATTTTTCATATTTCATTCAATAATACTCTCTTAGTATGCGCGTGGATTGGGTGTAATTTGTCAATAAAATTATTGAAATCACACACACACACACACACACACACTATATATATATATATATATATATATATATATATATATATATATA